>UXGD01003835.1:0-19048 GCA_900474315.1 Torymus auratus
ATTAATAGCAAGCTGCAGGGTGCATAAAGCTAAAGATCGTTAAAATCGGACGGTTCTGTGCAAAGTTCCGTGTATTCGAAAATCGTAAAAAATTACCAAAACGAGCGATTTTGAGCAAATTTGCGTAATTCTAAAGATTTTTTTATCGTATTTTGTCACTTTTGGCGATTTTCAATAACGTTAAATTTCCATAAGAAAAATTGATGTGCGGTTACAACTGTGTCTCAAGACCGTTTCCTGTGTTCCAAAGTTTTTTCAGGTATATATGTGTGGTCTGTAGAACAAGAGTTAGGGGAAATTTTCAGGAAAATTGTACATGTAGAGAAATTTGATATTTGAACGCTTGCATTTATTGACCAGGTATTCTTTGGAAGGCCCATGTTGTGGGGCTTGTCGTACGCAGGCGAAAAGGGAGCGCGAGCCGTGCTCGAAATGATGAGGCGGGAGATCGATCAGGCTTTCGCGTTAGCAGGTATTTTTCACATTTATTATTTTATTATTGAGCTCAAACACGTAACATTTTTATTAAAGAATTTGTATTTTTTTAATTGCAGGTTGCTCAAACATCGAGCAAGTGACGAGAGACATGGTTGTACACGAATCTTACTACAGTCGCCTATGATCGACCAAAACTCCAATTTGTAATTAATTTATAAAAAATGTAAATGGATTATTTGTTGCTTGTATATGTACCATATTATGTATTATGAGATTAATTTCGTGTTTAGCGTAATAAAATAAATATTTGTCATTAGTTTAAATAAGAGATATACTTAAAAAAAACCATGCAAGTTAATTTATAATTCTTTTTTATTTTTCTGTATAAATCTTGACTTAATTTAACCATATACATTAAAATTAAGCATATTACAATTAACAGTTCATCTCTAATCGTTGGCACGGATCATAAAGTACTTGTGAATGTATTCTGTAATTACATTATTACTCAACAATAGGGAATTGCATTAAAACTCTCATTTCTTATTTCTAAAAAATGTTTTTATTTTTATTTTTTTGCTATTTATAACATTTTTTTATTCAATGCTACTTAATTTTTCTTTCTTTTCATTTTTAAGAGCATAAAGTACGTCAAAATACTTAGACTTTTTACAGTGTGTGCATTTTTAAAGACGATATGTTTTATAAATTTTCAACTATATGATAAAAAGAGAAAAACTATTATCTCCCAAAAATCTGATATTCTTCAAATTCACACAAGCTGATAAAATTTATAAAACAATCGTTACGAAAAGAACTATTATCTTTTCAATACATTGATAATTACACTGAGAGAATCCACTTTGTTGCATACATTCTGTTGACATTGTTAAAATAAATAAAATTATTTTTGAGCGGTTTAGAGTCGTAGCTTTATGGCCTTCTGGAGTTGCTTATCGACTTATCGGTAACGAGCGCGTTCTTACGGAAGATGCGCCACGTCGTTGAGAGGCAAGCAAGATCGGTACTCTTAAATTAACATGTATGGAATATTACACACAACCAGTCGTTTTCTTAATAAAATTAAAACATTAAGGAAGCATGTTGTTGTATAAAAACACTTAATCATAAAGCTCGTATGCATATATATAATAATTGGCAAAGCGCATCAAGTATAACATATGTAAAATTAAATAATCTCAGGGATACATTGTATTATAGTAAATTGGAAAATCCATAATCTCTCTAATGTGTTTACAGAGCTATCACAGAGGTTCTCGCACGCTCATTGCTTCTGAAAAACATTTCTTTTATGTGAACGGTGATGTGTATAATTACATTGAAATATTTACAAGAACCGTTTTATCATTTATATTGCAACGATATAACCGTTTCTTTTTCCTTTTTAAAAAAGGCTCTAACAAGAAGGAGTCTATTCACGTCGAAGATGTGCTATGTTATACATATTTGATATGTTCTGTTCATAAGATATTTTTTTCTTTTTTAAAATTTAATATATACTAGAATTCTTAAGAAAGAACTACACTGCACCGAAATACGTTCAACAATGTTGCATAATTTTAAAATACTTACATTAAATATAAAATTCACGATCAAATTGAAAACAATTTCTAATAGAGCATTTAGATTATATCACTACTAAATTTAATTTAAAATAAAGTAAAATTTTAACAAACAACAGTGCAGTCTCTCTTAAATAAAATACAAGTTGATATTAAATATACCTATAAGTATAATAGTTAATACTATTTTAGGTACATATAAAACTTTCTAGTATATCACGTAGAAAAATTTTCTTTTATACTTATATGTACATATATAAATGCATAAATTAAACAAAAAGATATCAAACTTTTATGCATTTATCAATTCCTACACCTCCAATAAAATGATAAGAACTTCATAAGAAAGAATAACAATCAACAAAATACTTCAGAGAAGAATGTCTTTAAAATGCTTCAACACTTTATGCAAAATATTTAAGCATACCACATTTTGAAAATTTAACAAAAGATAGAAGTAGAGCTTTTTTTAATTAAAGTAAAATTAATATTAACATGATTAAATTCAATTTTGTTATCACATTGACTTACTTTCATATAGAAAATAAGTAAAAAAAAGTACCAAACATTTCTTGCACAAGTGTTTTTTTTTAATATCTTGTACTTGTTTCGATGTGGTGATTTTAAGGCACACTTGTATACTCGAATAATAACATGAATGTACATGCATATTCAAGTATTTTTAACTTTCAAATCTAATTTGCACTGGCAAGTTTTTTCATATTTGTTAATGTGCAGACAAGAAATCCAACAATTTTTTCATTGCATATGTCAGATAAATGACTAGTCACAAAATATGGCAATTTCATATTGGAATTTTAAAAATCAAATCTTTGATTAGCTTTAGGAGCTATGTTTTCCCAATCATTCATTGCTTTCATGTTAACATGTTCTATTCTCCACTTTTGTGTGTTCGATGAAGAATCACAGGTAGTAACAAAAACTTTTTTGCTTGCTGGATCTGTATCAAGACACCTTGGTCCATATCCATGAAAAAGAAATTGCTTTTCAACATCATAACGCCAAAGTTGATTACCTTGTTTACCATGGCATGGGTACAATGTTACTGGTGACTTTTCATCTCCTCGTGAAACATCTAGACATTCTGAGCGTCTATTTGGTCGAATATCTTTGTGCCAAGTCAACTGAAATTCTTGTTCACCTCTCATTTTTGAGTTATCTTTTTGACAAAGGTCAACAGAAACTTCATCATCCTTTGTTTTTCCTTTTGCATCCAAACAGAGATCTGGAGCACCAATATTTCTAATTTCACCATAAGCAAAATCATCTGGTTCAATGGGAGGATAGACTTCAATCAAATCAAATGCAATATTCTCCATGAACCACTTGAAAGGTTTACATTGTAATTTATCTCTCATTGATTTTTGTTCACTTAAATCTCCAGGGTCCAATGTTCTTAAATGAGGACGTCTTTTATAAATAAAATCTGCATACTCATCCATCCATACTTCAGCCACTCTCTTATAATTTTTGCCAAGAAAATCACCACGTCCTGGATTTGGAAAAGGTGGAAACTTACGATAAATATGGCCAACTCTTGAACAGGGAGCATCATACATTTGGCCACCACATTGCCATATTTTAAATGAAAGCTCATACTGTTCACCTCCCCAAATATCCAAGCCAGGATCGTACCCACCAAGTTCCCAAAAGAACTTGGCACTAATGGCAAATAATCCTCCAGCCATGACTGGACTCTTAAAAGGCTCTGAAGGATTTTTCAAGTCTTCCGGAAGTAATGGCAGTCTCTTGTAATATAATTCCCAGTCAAAAGCTCCTCTAGCACCTTCATCTTGTGCTCTGTACTCAAAAGTATCATAAGCAATAACATCAATGAAAGGACAAACACAGGTTTTATAATCTTTAGCTATTGGTTCTAACAAAGGAGGAAGCCAATTAACATTTGCCTCACTGTGTGAATCAAGGAAGACAAGAATCTTGGCTGTAGCCTTTCTTGCTCCAGCTAATCTACCTCTTATAAGACCTGAACGTTTAGGTAATCTAACTATTTTCACTTTAGGCAAGTTATCTTTCACATACTCATCTAATTTATCCTTCAACTCAATCTTGGTACTAGCGTCATCAACCAAAATAATTTCATGGAGTAAAGAAGGTGGCGATCGATTAATGACACTCCAACAGGTTCTCATTAAAGTACTGAAATGCTCATTGTGAAAGGAAACCACTACAGAAACAGGATCGAGATCTTTCACATACTTTTTGTTCTTGCATTCAGGATTTCTGATGTCAGGTATCGATCTATTCAAGGAAATGAGATCACTTAACGCTCCATTAAAACCATTTACCTTGTAAAGTTTCTCTTTGACATCTTCCATTGAAGGTGGAAGACTGGCAGGCTTGCCCTTTTCTCCGACACCTGATCTCTTCTCATCCTCCTTGATTCTGTCATAATCATGCCAGTCAATTTTATCCTCCAAAGCCTATCCACCATACCACAAAAATAAAAACGATTATTCCACAAATTCAAGCACCATTAACAAACAACACAAAAATAAAACAAAAAAACAACAACATACCTGTTCGAGCGGTGACTGCACAACCCCAGCTCCCTTGTTGCCATTATCGCGCGCGAGAAAGGCTGTGCGAGCTCCAACAGCTTCGGGCGTCACGCGCGGTCCACGCAGCAGCCGGAAAACAAGGGTAGTGAGGAAGACGGTGAAGGCCGCGAGCACAAGGAACTTGAACCAGCTGATGAGATTGCGCTTCATGGTTGTTGTTATCGTGCTCGCGCTGACGATCTACGCATAGCGTCCAGTAAGCTTGCGGGACTTCTCCCGATTCGCTCTAACTCGTCCTCCTCGTCGACGACGTCGTGTTAGACGTTTTTCTTTCGTTCGCTGGCGCGCGTGCGACTATCTATCTCTATGAGATATACAGTTATTATAACCTTTATCGAATGCCGCTGGCCGCGCGCGCGCCGAGACAAACGGAGAAGAGGAGAGAGCAGAGAGAAAGAGGAGAGAACAGGTGACTAGTACATCGATGAGCTCTAGCGCATCCACGACGTGGCATACGTACAGCACAATAATACACCGGCTGATTGAACTTTGAATTTTATTGCTTTCCTCTGTTTTTTATTACCTGTAATGAGCGAGAATGAGATGTTGGCCTGATGCGGGTGGGCGTATGAGAATATAGGTTTCGCGATAAGAATGTGCGATAATTTTGGAAACTAATAAAATACATCGTTGTGCTTATCTTGCGTTCAGCGATAATACAGCTGCAATATGATGGAATAAAATGGAGCATAGATGAATTTGTTATTGACAGATTCTACTTAATTATTTAATTTTATAAAAAATGTAAAATGAATGAAATAAAATTATAGCTTTTATATATTTGAGATCAGACAAAATTAATGGTACGCGTATTAAATTGATTGTATACTACAATAGTTTCTATATAACCATAGTCTTATAATATAATCAATAGTCTTATACTTATCAATATAATCATAGTCAAACTAAATTGGCAGATACTATTGATGATAAAGAGCGATAAAAAAGTACTTAAAGTATCATCTTGTAGCGTAAAAGAAATATTAATAAAGTAAAAATGAAATTGAACAAATATATTATCTAAACAAAAATTTGATTTTTAATTTAATATTGTTTGCATCGATATGAAACAAAAATTAAGGGCATGGAGTATGAGGAAATTTTAGATTTTTTAGATTTTTCACAAAGAAAAATTAATTGAAAACACAACGCGTGAAAAGCTGAAAAAATATAAAATTTAATTTCCTCAATATGTTGAATTGAAAATCACAAATATGTGTTATATATTATTGAAAGGATATATAGGTAATATGTAATAAATTAATATTTATGAATATAGGAGTGGTTAATTTTAATAACTACATAGATTATTGAAAAAACAAAGTATTTTTTTAAGAAATTGAAATGTAATTTGAACTTGATCCTTTTAAATTATAATCTCTGCACCTAGAGCTTTTTTAATTAGGTATACTCGTATATAATTTTCCTTAAATTATCAATTAATATCAACCAGCGTTTAATTAAGCGCTCTTCTCAATTAGGTTTACATAATTTATGAAATGTATATTAATTTTTCATAATTAAACACTGTCCATAATTATCTGATGTAATAATAAAATAATTAAATTTTAAACAACGTTCAGAAATCCACTAACGTTTTCTTATCATATATGGCGCAGTGCGCACAACTGCCGATAACTGATGCGTTTGCGCACGCTTGCAAGTTTCGGAGCCGGAGACTAGTTGGGGTTAGGAAAGGATGACATTCGAATTTTACAACAAACATGTCGTTTTTTGGTAAAGCCGATCCTTTTAATTCCTTGCCTTTTTGGCACAATGGACCCGCACCGGGTACCATTTACAATTTTCCAGGGACTACGTCCAGCTCCGACACATATGGCGTTCAGAGAACACAGTAAGTTTAAATTTCGCACTAAAATTCAATGTTTTATTGTCCAGTGTTGTAGGTCATTTTTGCTTGTTAATCTCCATGTCTAGTTTGTATTCATTTGTGTTTTCGACCGATTCAATATCGATAATGACAATCAATTCATCGTTATCAGGCATCATTGAAGTTTTCTACTACAAGTCAGAAGTAATCTGATTAAAAAACCAAATTTTATAGTTAACCTTAAAATTAGGCTATATAAAAGTTTTTTGAGTCAGATTGCATCTCAAGTTACACAAATTTTCGTTTTCAGATCTCCTATGGTCACTGGTACATCAGTCATAGGAATGCAGTTCAAAGATGGAATTGTCATTGCCGCTGATGTTTTGGCATCTTATGGATCGCTTGCTAGGTTCAGAAACTGTGAGCGTGTTATGAAAGTCAATGACAATATTATTCTAGGAGCTGGTGGTGATTATGCTGATTATCAATACTTGAGAAACATTATTGAACAAAAAATGTATGTAATCATGTATCATAACTATGCCTATCTCAACTTCAAATGAGACATTATTTAAAATTTATTTTAATAATAAATCTTTTACTTGATGCTTTTTAATTTTTCAGTCTCGATGAGAGATGCTTAGATGATGGATTCACATTGAAACCCAGATCTCTTCATTGTTGGTTGACAAGAGTTATGTACAATAAGAGATCAAAGTTTGATCCTCTGTGGAACAACTTCATCATTGGAGGCATAGAAGATGATAAATTGTAATTATCTTAATTATACAATTATAATTGGCTTTTCAAGAGTGAATATTATGTAAGTATTATTTATTTGCAGATTTTTAGGAACAGTAGACAAGTTAGGAACTGCATTTGCTGATCCTGTAATTGCAACTGGATATGGTGCATACATGGCAACTCCGATGTTGGCTAAAGCTTATGAAGCTAATAGTCAGATGTCTGAAAAGGAGGCAACAGACCTTATTTACAAAGTCATGCAAGTACTTTTTTACAGAGATGCAAGATCTTTCCCTAAGGTAATAAATGGAAACAATTTCTTAAAATACAATTTTTGAAAATTATTTATTTATCTTACATCTTTTCCTTTTAGTACCATCTTGGAATAATCACAAAAGAAAAAGGTGTTGAAATCAGAGGTCCAATTACTATTGATCATAATTGGGAAGTGTCCAAGATGAGATGTTATGATGATTAAGATAAATTTAAAATAATTTAAGTATAAGCAGGCTTTAAATTGTTTTTCACAAATGAACTTAAATGTTTCACTTCATAAAATAAATTTTTTTTAATATTTAATTAAAAGCAAGTGTTTTTATGTATCACAACTATTTACAATTTTATTAAATTTGATCCAGATAATATACCACAATAATTAATATTGTAAATGTAGGTATCTGGTTATTTACAAAGTATTCAGTTTGGTCGTGTTAAGATATCACACCCATGATCAGTGATCAATATTGTATGTTCCATTTGTGCTGATCTAGCATTATCCATTGTTACTGCTGTCCAACCATCTTCCAAAATAATTACCTCTTCTCTCCCTTGAGTTATAACAGGTTCAACTGTAAATGTCATTCCTGGTTTCATCACACCCTCAAAATCATTAGCTATGTTGTGGAAGTATAATAGTATTAAAATATAATTTGCTATTCGGTAACTATTCTGTAATATAGTCTTTTGTAAAAATATTGTTATAATTACCAAAATGATAAATTTCTGGAGGACCATGAAAATAGCTACCAATGCCATGACCACCGAATGCTGGTATCACATTATAACCATGATTTTTAGCTGTTTCTTCAACAAGATTACCTAATAACAAATATTTCATTAACTGTTCACGATTATCTAAATTGAATACAATAATAAAACTAATTTTATTCACCTATATTACAAAATTTTTCATCTGGCTTGCAAATATTGATAGCTTTCATTAAAATGGTTTCTGTTATATTAATTAATTTCTTGCCTTCTTCATCCACATTTCCTACTTCATACATTTCGGAACAATCACCATGATGTCCATTAAAGTATACCTTAAAATTGAGTTATAGATATAGCAATTAATTAAAAATTAAGATAAATTGCATTTAATTGATAAAGAAAGATAATGTTGTAATAATTAAAATTAGTACCGTAACATCTATATTTAAAATATCACCATCCTGCAATGGACGATCATCAGGTACACCATGACAAGCCACATTATTTATACTGGTACAAATGGATTTTGGAAACCCACGATAATTTAAAGGACTTGGGTAGGCTCCATTATTAATTATCATATCATGAATTGTTGCATCCAAAAAATCAGTTGTAATTCCTGGCTGTAAACATTATTAAGTAAAATTAATGAAAATGGTTTTAACCATTCATTTTATAAATATTTTAGATGCAAAAATTTTTACTTTTACAAGAGATCTAACTTCCTTTAAAATTCGTTTTGCAAACATGCAGCTGTGGATCATACATTCTATTTGATTCTTATCTTTTATTTCGGATTTCTCAGGCATTGGTGGAGGTTCACCTGTTTCAGCATAGGGTGGTTTTGGAATGTATGAAGGTACTGTTCTTCTTTCTGACACATTTCCTGGCTCAACAAGGTCATATTTTCCAAATTTACATGCGTTAGCACGAGCTATGTTCTGAAAAACAAATGAAAAAATTTTTTAATTTTTGTATACAAACAATGTTCATTATGCAATATTAACAGTCCACTTACTTCTATTTTATCTTTGAAAAAGTTCTTAAAAAATGTTCTGACAAATGTGTTATTTAAACTATTTCGAGACATCGTTATTGAATAATGAGAAACAATTAAACTTGATATTTTAATATTCAGAAAAATCGTTTAATTTACATGGTTTATTATTGACGATTGTTGTTGGCGATGAGCGTGTACAGTAATAGTATGGTATCTAACTTTTCTTCTGCTCGCACTACTACAGAGTACGCAGTACCAATACACCACATCTGCCGAGATAAACATGTATACTTATATAGATTCACTCCAACACCACTAAATATACCTACCTAAAAAGAGATAAAGACATTTCCTAAACAACTCATACTCCGAAAATAAAATAATTGAATATTAATTTTAAATTGAGCATATATTTTTTAATTTTCGCTTTAAATGTATAAATAAGAGACGAAAACCACATCATCGCAAATTATATTGTAAAAAAAAGCGAAATTTTCGAATCGTCGGCAGTTCGATCAAAAGCGGCGTTCCGAGCGCGCTTTGCGCAGCAGCGCAGGCGTGAAAGGTGCCTCCGCGACGGCGCACTGGTCCTTCCTTTTCCGTTCCGCGGCTGACCAAGGTTCGTTGTCAACTTTTTACTATCGTCGGAAAATCCGTTTTGCGCGCGATAATCCGCGCGCGGGCGTGAAAAATAATCCGACGACGAGAAACTAGAAGTAACGGCGTTGCCGTTAACGCCAATATCGGAGCCGATTAAGTTTTGGCTAACGGCAAATTTTCTGTTCCAGAGTCAAGATGGTGCAGCGTCTAACCTACCGACGACGGCTGTCGTACAACACAAAAAGCAACAGGAGACGAGTGTGAGTACGATTGTTGCACTGTTCGTTGTTGTCTTTTACAATAATGTAGTTGTCAGGATCGCAAAATTGGGTTACAAAAATTGTTTTTTTGTCTCAAGGGATTCGGAGCAAAGGGTTGCCTGTTTTGCAGGTTATGTTTTGGTTGTTGCTTTTACAAGCATATACCACGTGTATTTTTCGAAAAAACGCTTATCAAAGTGGTTGCAAAGATCGATCGTTTTTATAAACTTCATAAGTCTGGAATCTGGCGTATGACCATGTTCTAATGTTCTTGTCAACATAACCATAGTGGTAACTTTTGATTGATCTTTTGAACTCCTATAACCTATCCAGTGAACTGTAATAAGAAGAAAACATTTGTTTATTTCTATTGAAGACCATTATTAGAAAATCTGAACATCAAAAAATTGTTAGGATGGTTATTAAAAGTACCTTTGTGAATGGCTTTCAAACTTGCAACTTGTTAGAGTTACTTCATTTATATATTCTTTTCCAAATGTTAAAATTCTTCATTCAAAAATTACTTAATTTATTTTTATTTAAATATCTAATGACCTTGTATTCCACTGTTTTTCTAGACAATAGGTATCGATTTTAAAACTAAATTAAGAGTAAAGTTTATAGAAAATATTAAATGTTTTCGTTGAGAATTTTTAGATTTTTATACAAGACATTACTTTTGTATGGTTAAAACTTTAATAAGTAAGAGCAACAGTGAAAAAGTTATAATAAAATAATTAAAAATTATATTCTTGCTTTATAGCGTCCGTACTCCTGGTGGTAAATTAGTTTACCAATACCTTAAGAAACCCAAGAAGATCCCCAGATGTGGTCAGTGCAAGGACAAGCTCAGGGGTATCCAGCCTGCCAGGCCTATGGAACGCTCTCGCATGTGCCGCAGGAAGAAGACTGTCAAGCGCGTCTATGGAGGTGTGATGTGCCACAAATGCGTTAAGGAAAGGTCAGGATCTTTGATATTTAATTTAATTTTAAAAAGTCAATATTTGACATGAAATGATAAATTTATATAACTATAAATTTTAGTAAATTTACTTGGTATTAGATACTAAATAGCTTTATTTCATAAAACAAATGAAAAAAATATTTTTTTAATTTTCCCTTTAGTTTTATTTAGTTTTCACTTTTATAATTAGTAGGTAGTAAAAGTTTATAATTTGTTTATTACTCTAAAACTTGTAAAAGAGATTGCAACTTTATTTAACACTTTAAGTGTGGTGCGACTGCTATCAATAATTACTAATATAGTTTTTTTAAATCTTAGAAAAAGTCAAGCAACATCATAATTTAGTACATCATTAAAATTTTACTCAACCAAATAGCGCTTAAAAATTTATAAAGTATAGTCTTCATCTTAATGTATTTTTTTTTTAGGATTGTCCGTGCCTTCCTTATCGAGGAACAGAAGATCGTAATTAAGGTTATAAGGGCACAACAAGCTTCTGCTAAAACGAAAAAAGGAGAGAAGTAATTTACAAACATCTTTTACTTGTAAATCTTAAATAAAAAAAATCTATAAAAAAATTAAGCTTGCTGATTTTGTCTTTTAATCATTTTAAAAATTTAGAAATTCTTTTTTTTATTTTTTTTTGTAAGCTTATTAAAAAAAATAATGTAAAATACTTTTTAGAATATGTTTCATTATAATTTTAATTATTAATTATTGTAATATCACAATTAAATAATTAGAATATAATATTTTTATCTAAAAATATACAAGTATCCAAAATATAAATATATAAATTTAATAATAAAACGTACATCTTATAATTACAATTGATCATTAATAATAGTCAGTGTTTATAAATGTTGCAAAATTTATTTATTGTAATATCACAATTAAATAATTAGAATATAACATTTTTCTCTAAAAATATCTAAATAGTAGTATCTAAAATAGTCATTAGTATCTAAAATATAAATATATAAATTTAATAATAAAACGTACATGTTATAATTACAATTGATCATTAATAATAATCAGTGTTTATAAAGGTTGCAAAATTTATTGCATGAAGTAAACAATAGTTATGATTGTTCACTAAGATTTTGATAAATTATTAAAATATTCAAAATTTTATGCATTATCAAACAATTCTGAAATAAATACCATTTCTTCTTGTTCTTTGTCACTTCATACACATATCATGTTCAAATCTTCACTATATTTTCAGTTTTGTTTTTAAATTATTCTCTTTAAATTTATTTTTTTTTTTTATTACTTCATCTATTGAAATGTAGTGATGAATTTCTATTCTTTATGATGCCTTTTAACATGTTTATTCAGAGCTTGTTTGATAAAATAGAATTGGTTACATTCTTTGAATGGGCAGAGAAGTTTATCTCTTTCTTCTTTTCTCAGATGACTAAGAACATGATTTCTCAATGCTGATTTGCAGTAAAACTTTTTATTACAGTTTGCACATGTATATTGTACAGTTAGATTATTATTTTTTATTTTATGTTGGCTACTCATGTGTTGATTTAATTTTTGTTTTGTGGATAACTTAATATTACATATATTACATTTAAACTTTTTACCTCTATGAAATATCTGAATATGTTGAACTAAATTTTTTTTAAAGCAATAAATACGATTACAATTTTCATATTCACAAGGGAATGTTCTTCTTTCCATATGAGTTAGAATATGATTTTTCAAATATTGTTTAAAATAAAATATTTTATCACAGTATGCACAAGTATATTCTGTAAAATAAATATAAAAATTAGTATTCCAGAGATAATGTTATACATATGCTATGTGAAGATGAGGTTTACTTACGAGATACATGAGAGGACTTTTCATGATCTCGCAATAATTCTAAAGTATAAAATTGTGCTAAACAATCTTTAACTGAACACTGAAAAAGTACTGATAAATGTCTCTTTTTATGTCTATGAAATCCCTTTAATGTTTTAAGTACTTTTCCACATTGTTCACATTCATATAGTTGTAATAGATTAGTTTGTAAAATATGTTGCTTAATCATATGTTCTTCATATATATATTGCTTTTTAAATTTGATGTTACACAGCTCACAGAATTTTGAGGTATCACTGTGGATTCTTGTAATATGACGTTTCAAATTAGTTGAACTACTAAAAAATCCTGTACAATTTTCACATCTGAAATTAAATTAATTTTATTAAAAAAATTATTAAGACAATATATTTTTGCACAAGGTAGAATTATACTACATTTGTGTAGACTAAATTTTCAAGATTTTAATTAAAAAATCTTTATTTCATTGTTTTAGTGCAGAAACTATATGATTGAAAAAATTATTCTTATACATACTGATATTTAGGTTTGGGTAGATTCTTGTGATTCAAAGCATGACGTTTTAAGTGTGAAGGACAAGAGTATGATTTATCACAGTCTTCAAAAGAACACTTAAAAGGTCTCTGAAACAAGAAATGAACATTAATATTTAAGAAAAATGAAATGTCCATATAAGATAAATGTAGACCTCATTTAAGTGAATATTTGTGTGCCATTTCAAAGTTGAAGGTTTACCAAATTCACGGTTGCATCCTTCAAAAGAACATTTAAACTGTTTTTCAGACATTTTCTCGTTTTACAAAGCTACATTTTTCATTTCAAATCCATTTCGTAACATTTTCTTTTTATTTGATTTAGACTCGTCAAGCCTAATTTGATGTATTCTCTCAATCAAATCTCTATCGTACAAGGGTGCTGTAAACGGAGACACGGTGAAAATACATTTTTATTGGTTATGTTCGTATGTTATGATAAAAATCCAACAGACTTTTAAAAGTTTCACAATCGGTATAAGATGACTTACATTTAAGTATTTAAAGAATATATGCAGAAGTTTTTATACACGCTGATTCTATAATTAACTTTCAATGTATTAAAGAGTATAACTGAAATGAATAAAATAATTGATGAATTAAAGTTACTACAGACTATAGACATTATAGTGTTGTTTGTTGTGTTGCCGAAATGCCGAAGAATATTTGGGGTTCGTAAGTATGTCGTATCGTCGACATTGTGATGTCGGCAGTTGGTTGCGAATAAGAGACTGTACAAATACGCCACCTGCAGTGAATTTCGTAACTATTTCTGGCAGTTTGATTTGTTATGAGTACTGATAGGTGATAGGAGTGATAGGTAGGTATATAATATACCGTATATCATAAACCGGTTAATATATTAATATTAGGTAATTATGTAAAAAAGAATATTTACGTTTTAAATTATGTATTTAGAAGTAATTCAAACGGACGAATTAATTGAAGCAAGAATATCTCCATACATGTTTAATATTCTGTGTTATTAAGAATTTTACATGTAATAGAAAAATATACCTCTATAAGCAAATCTTTTTTGCAAATATAATGTTTACGTTATATGAGCATAAAAAAGTGTTCAATTTACATAGACATATTTATCAAGGAATAAAAAAAAAATTTCGTTATAAAATATGACGCAACTATGAATTTTGTTACCATTGTTGTCATAATTATTACCATAATTATACGTGTCTCAGTATTAAATCACCTACATGAAATTCACATGCAAATAAATATAATATTATTGCTATGCACATAAGCAAAGTTTGAGAACTATTTCTCATGCAAATGACCTGAGAAAGCTATTATCTTAAAATTACAAACTCGTTATTCAATAGCTTTCATTAAAATATCGATCAAAGAAAAGCTATACGTTATACTCCAGTTCTGATACCTTTTACTCTTCACCCGTCACGCTTCGACAACTCAATAAAAAAAAAATTCATGAGACTAGTCCCATACACGGAAAAACAAAGAAATTTTTCTACCAAGTACCTGCACTCCCCTTCTCTCTCACCTGAACCTCGCCATCTCTGTCTCTTTCTTTCTAAAGGGGTAGCATTGTATTCCGATTATGGTCAACGAGTGTACGCGGGCGCTTGGATACGCCATGTACGTACACCACATAGGTCCCCCCATACATACATCCATGCATGATGCTGGCCTTATTTGTTACGCGCGTGTACTCGCGTTCTCACGCACATACCTATATATATAAAATCCAGAAAAAGCCGAGACGACGCGTGCTTCTCATATATACCTATATAGAGCTTATCTCGAATCTCGCGTCGACGCGGCTTCTCTCTCTCTTTCCTTTTCTGCGGAATTTGAATTTTAATACGGCGCGCGCGAAATCGAAATTCGCGCTTATATACTTACCCGCGATTAAAATCTGCGCGAATCAATCATCCGCCGCCGTGTGCAAAGCGAGTTATTAAGGTCGCGCGCGCGCGCGCTCGCCTTTTACGGCCGCTCGCAGCAGATCGCCGCCTGAATTTTAAAACATCGAGGGCTGCTTTTTTTTTAGGGAGGATGGGAGTCTCAAACACACGATATATAAAGTGTTTCGTGCGCGCTTGGCACTTTGCAATTTTGCGCGTCGTTTATTAAAATATTGAGATTGTAAGTAGTTTATAATAAAGTGCGATGAGAGAGACCAAGAGAAAGAGAGAGAGAGAGGGGCAAGTAGAGTTGCGGAATGGTCAGCGCGTGTGTAACGTGTTATTTTCATATTTTATAGTATCTATATATATATAGGCTGCGTTAATAATATGATAATTAGAACGGCGGGCGTTTATGATACTGGATGTATATGTCTTCGTTTTTGTTTACGATATAGAGTAGGCGCTGATTAAAATTTATATTATCATTGTAAACAACTTTTATGTATTCTCCCGACTTGTTTCAAACAAAACATTCAGTTTTCTTTCCACTTACAATTACACTTCAACCCATTTTTGCGCGCAAACCCGACGTATTTATAAAGCAATTATTATTACCACCGGTCAGGTTCTCCGTCCCCTTTAGATATTATTAAGACGCACAGCGTAGTGGCGTGCCTTCGGGCCGCACCACGCACGGCTAATTGCCGCGGAGTTTCGTTTTTGTCACCAACAAGTATATACTGCGATCAAATCTGCCAAATAGCCGGATGGCGATATGGAAAACGCGCGGGCATGAATCAATTTTCCCGAGCGCTTTTCCCGCAAGTCCTTTGTTCGGAGCACGCACGTGTATACATACGCTCTTTAACGATCCGTTTACGCTTTTTCATTCGATTGTTTTGAAACATAGTATCGTGCAGTACTGATTGATTTAATGAGTCAATTAGCGGGAGATTAACGAGTTATCGTTGAGTCAGCAGACGCGATTGGGTATATGGACTGACGCGCGGTCGATCTTTTTTACCGTCGCATTATTATATGGTTTTGCATATATCGATGCGGCTATTAGCGGTGTGATCTCACATAATAATATTGTGAACGCGGAAGAGAGCGCGAATCGAGTGACGATCGTATATAAAATAATAGGTGAGCGGTGCACGCGACGTTTATTACGATCGGATGATGGAAAATAAGGAAGGAGAGGTAACTCGCGGAGTATTGTTTATTATATACGTGCACTTGTATAGAAGATTAGAATAATGTAGCGCTTCTTAAATAGATATTGGTCACAACAACCGGTTAGATTTATTTTTCAGAGCGCGTATATAATTATAATCTCGAGAGGAAAGAGAAAGAGAGGCCGTTAAAAATTACGCTCCGTAAACAGAGCATTTTATATACGCGACCATCGGAAATTCATGGCTTGGAAATTCCATTAAAGCAGCTCCGGTATAATTTTGCCAATTATCTCATCAGCCACTTCATAAAAACAACAACATCTCAACAACCCGCGTACTTACATGTGCTATATTTACACAAATACTGCACGAAATAAAACCCCGTCAGGAGCCTTTACTTCGAGAGTTCAAAAACCACATCTTTTTTCTTATCAAACTGCACCTTTTCGCTCTCCCATTTACTTAGGTGTATATAAATAGAGTATACATTATACGAATTCAACGATCGGCGAGAACAAACTTCTGCACGCACGCATTATTCTCTTCCTTCCTCTCTCTTACACACACCTACTTGCAATTTGCTTTCAACGCTCCATCGACTCGCATCAACTCTCTCGAGCGCGCACGTGCGATAATTATCCACGGGCCCCTGATGCGCGAGCTTCGATGCAAACTATATATACTACTGCCATTATGCCTCCCCCTCGCGCCGGCGTGCATTTACATATATATACATACACACATGTGTAATACGTGCATGCTTGAACGGATTCGGGACGGTGACGACGGAGCGGAAGTGCGCTGCATCTCCGCTTCCCTCCTCCCCCAGCCGCGAGAGGCGTTTGTTCTAAAATTACACGCGAAAAACGCGCTGCGCAGGCGAGCGAGCGCAGAGGCCGAGATAAGACGAGACGCGCCACGCGTTGTATATAATATACTTAATACTTCAATCGAGGCTGATTCGTTCATTGATATATATTTTCTCGAGTGAAAGAGCTGCGCCGGCTTCGCGTGTATGTAAGATGTGTACGAGGGCGCTTATCGGACGTGAGTATTCGCTATTACGAAGGCGGCCGGAACAGGAGGTACCTTATAGAGAAATTCATTGCGAAGTGTTTCAAAGGGCTGCGAGCTATTTACAGCAGAGATACGGTGATGAGGTTTTATTTTTAGAAAGTTGCAGTGCATCAGGGTATGTGTGATTATGAATTGTTCAGGAAAATTGCAGTTGATGTAATTGCAAGGAAAAGTTTTAAATACGTGGAAAACATATTGTAAGATAATCGAGGGGATGGAAACGAAATGGAGAAGTATTGTCCAAAAAGCAGAATTTGAATTTTGAGTAAAACTCATTTTTCCACATACAGGCATGTAGAGCATTGAAATGGGCGTGTTCGAGTGAACAAATAATATTGTTATCCTTATTAGGTATAGTTTTATTAAACACCCGAATAAACTGTCATATACAAAAGAAAAAAAATTTAATGTAATTTTCTGTTCAACTCGTTAGAAATTCATTCAAATCGAATATTTCTTTCGGAAATTTTCACACAATAAACTATTGGGAAACCTGTATTTTCAAGTGAAAGTTGAAAAATATTTATTTATATAAATTTTATATAAGTAATTTATTGTATAAATAAACTGCAAAATGCTCAAAAACCATTGACATAATTTGAAAAGTCATATAGTAATATTTCTTGTGTTTATTAGAATGAGTTACGTCGTTGCTAAACATCGTATCGCATATCAAAATTAACGTGCGAGGTATCGTCAACTTTAATAGGTACTTAATATTTTACGATTTTGCCTGACTACCTGTATTTTTCTTTGCATATTTTGATTTTTCAAAATAATTTCTGTCTAATTTTTCCTTAGAAAATTGACCCAATCTTTCGGATATAACTTCTTGAAGTATTAATTAATAGTTATGCAAAATTTCAGTAACCCTTTAGTTATCTTTAAAATTAATAGAACCACCAAGCCATACAATAAACGAAAAAAATGTCCAACACTCAAAAACTGTTTTGTGACACGATTTTAATAGATATACCACGATTTTTCAGTTGCACTTACAATATACTTCTTCTGTTTCGTAACAGATTTATAACATGAAAATTGTTTCTTCTTTTATTACGTCGGCTATGAAATCTCTATAGTGATAAATACTGAGGTGAAAGTCTACCGTATTTTCATCATAGATATCATTGGGGCACCCTGAATCTATAATTCCAACAATTTCATTATAATTAGTGAGAAGCGGTCCACCACCATCGCCCTAAAAATATTAAAATGATAATTTAATTCGAAGATATAAAAAACTAAAATGACCATATTCAATCATTACACTTACACACGATGTAAACGCAGCCGGGACAGCTCGCGTGCAAATGTATATCGAAGAAAGAGCAACACTTTGGTTTAACACTAGAGACATAATGTCCAAACATTGCATATTATTCAAAGCATTAACTTGTGCCGTTCTCAAATATCTAGGTTCACTGCCGTCTTCTATTTGGCCCCAGCCAGCAATGATAAGAGGCGATCCTACCAAACTATATGGGTTGTGAGGTGAGATCCTAGCCGGGATTATTCCTGGAAT
>UXGD01003836.1:0-19047 GCA_900474315.1 Torymus auratus
GCTTATAAAACAAAATATAGAAGCCAGGGAGGTGCTAAAATGTGGTTTTTTATGTATATTTTTGAGGTATAAAGTTGCTTTTCATATAGATTTGAAAAAATAATTATATCTGACTAATTATATTAAATTCTATTTTTTTAGACTTTAATCCAGACTTGCTCCCTTAAGTGTATATCGACGGCTGAGAGGAAGAAGAGCGTATCTCGGCGCTTTTACGGCCAGTACACGGCCAGTATACATGGTATGCATGCACCGAGATACGTTGTTCTTCATCCACGCGCCGAGATACGTTGTTCTTCCTCTCAGCCGTTGATATGTGATGTTATTATAGTGCCCTAAAGATAAAATTAATGAATAATTACCCTTTGTTCAATATGAATCTACAACAGTATATTTATATAGAATATACTCATACATACTTCTAGAACAATGAAGTTAATTCTTAGCAACAATCAAAATGAGTTTTGTGTACGAAAACCTTTTTAATTTAAAATAATATTACCTTTTTCTTTTCAATTAATTACAATTTTTTAGAAACTTCTAAACTTTTATTGTAGATTTCTGTATCGCAGTTTTCTTTACTCTAATTGTATTTTAGTAGTCCTTGTTAATTATTCTGATCACATTGCATTTGCAGTAATTTGAGAAGCAGTGTGTAAGATGATTGAAATAATAAACATTTGAAACTGAACATTGGCTCTGACATCCCCTTAACTCAATATAGTCGAGAAAATTGTTAAATCGCTTTCTGAGTAACAATTATTATTGGCGATATCATTTTTTAATATTCAAAGATAATAAGCATAATATACAACGCCATTCATCTTATTAGATTAAATGAAATAATTTTCCACTTGCAAATCAATCTATTACAAAAAAAAAGAAAAAGAACACATCGATTTGGAGAAAGCTGTTACTAAACTAGGCTATTTCAAATCAGAAGATGTGTTTGAATTCGCAACGACTTAAGAACTTCTGAATCAGCGCGCATATGATTTAAAACGCGCGATAAATCGCAATCAATACTGAAGTCATCGACGGGTGTGTTATTTGCGTTGCGCGTGTATATTCCGCGTTCGATTCGCTCGTCTGCAGTAATATCGCCTATCTACGTGGCCGCAGGGTCAGAGGTTGCCGATGTCCCCAGTGGCTTTCAGAGCTGTGTGCCGCTGCGTCGAGAAACTCGTCGTGAACGAGACGCGCGAGTACAGCGCGTGTCTCCCCTCTTCCTTCGCCGAACCGAAGTTTGTTACCGGAAACAGATGTTTTTCTTTTCGAATGGTACCCGCTTTAAACTACTGATGTTTTTTAAAATAACACTTGAGCTTGGCTAAAATAATTATATATAGTTTCTATTTTGAAAGTGGAAGAGTACTTTTCTATTTTACGTTTATTTATAATTACTTGAATAAGGGTTGACAGGTATTGGACTGATAACATTTAAAACTCCTATCTTCAGTTCCGAAGTAACGTATAAGTTTTATGATTTTTCTTTCCCGATTTACGATTAATACGCAATCTAATCTTGAGTATCGCGGGCTCGTTTGTATAGTAGATCATTTTTTTGCGCGCATTTTTCCATATTTACCAAGGGATGAGCCCGATTGAAAAAAAAGATTTAGATTTGAGGAGAATTAAGATTAGATTACAGCGATTGGGGAAATACGTGAAAGAGAGATAGGATGAGTGTCTGCACTACTATATGCACGCGTTCAAGTGGAAATGTACAGATGTATAGGAATGAATGACCAGCTGCTCTTTGATACACCTTTTCCTATCTCAAAGGGTTCTATGTAGTCTTGAAGATTTATCTTCCATATTTTATTTTTGAAAATAAGGGAAAACAAAAGTTAGGAAGAAATATTTCCAGTTGTGAATATGTTCAATTGTTGCTTTCAGCTTTGTAAACAATTTATTATTACAACAATTTCATATTGCGAATTGTCATTGCATTTTCCAAAGTTTCATTTATGTGATTTTATTCATGAAAAATAATTTACTGTCACTTATCTAATACGCACATCACCGACGAATAAATAAATATTTTATCGTTAGACCACAATTTCGATTTCTTTTCCATTATGCAAAAAACAATAAACACCCTCTCTGACAGTGGTCATATATTTTTGCTCCAAACACCAATCTTACGTAACTTTGCATGCGCCCACGGAGAGAGTACACCCGCGCCGAAAATAACTCCCTATATACGCGGGCGCGCTCCTAATTGCCCTTTCCTCAAATTCAAATAGACAGAGCGGCGGCGTCGTGCGTGCGCTCGGTGAAAATCGTATATATACATAATACATAGTAATTGAGAGTCACTGGGATGAAAAGCTGCGGGCGCATATGCGCGTCGGCTGCTGCGCGCGTCCGTCGGGCCCCCCTCATGGATACTCAAAAACTCGGTTCTCTCTCTCCCTTTGTGATATCCCTCCTCGCTCCGATGCTCCACACATGACCCGAGAAGAGAGAGAGAGAGAGAGAAAGAGCGAGCGAGCACACACATGGATCCATGCAACTTATATAGCGCGCAGCTTGCAACCCCCGCCGCTCTCTCTCTCGCTCGCGTCCTCCTCCCCCCCTTTCTCTTGCTCTCCGCGCGCGCGCGCAGCCCCGCGCGTTGTCGTGTTCTCAGCCGCTCAGTCGTTCCTGATCCGTCGATTGGTCCCCGCGCCCGTGCGATACGCGCCACTCTGTCTCTGCTGTCGTGGGAAAGCTACTGCTACACTTTTCGCCTCTCCCCATCTCGTTGTTATCGTCATCGTTCTTGTCTGAACGCATGTATATGCACGCATTGGTGAGGAGAGATAGATAGCTTGCGTGGCGAGCGTTGCGGTTGTCGAGCTGATAAGGCGACGTTGGAAGCTGCGGAATCTTCGGAAGATGTCGGTGCGTCAAATCTGAGGTTAGCTGAGCGAGAAGAGAAAAAAGAGACAGGGAGGATCGCTTTTGTTCGGAAGTTTTATACCATGGGACGTACGAGACCGTCTGTCAAGAAGAGGCTTTTTTACTCCAAGAGGATGGTCAAGAAGGACAAATTTTCAATTTAGTGATCTGCTGGATTATTTTATTTTGTGCGGTTGTTGTTGTTGTTGTTGTTTTTCGGTTCTATATACTCGCGCTGAAAGGAAGGGACAAGACTCATAGCATATTCCTTTCTTCTGGTTACGCTTTTGTGAGAACAGTGCGCGGACAAATATATACTACAAGTAAACTGAGTTTAGTGCAACTGTGACAAACCACGGACAAACGAGTGTGTTTTTTCGGAGGAAGTCGGACGTTTCTTATCTGTTTTGTCAACGCCGTCGTTGACTCACTGCGTGGCGTTATAATACTACTGCTCTGGGTTTGTACAAAGTTCGTCGTGTCGTATACAAAGTGTACACACACCACGCTGGAGTGGGCTAAGAAGAGACATTGATTCACATAGCCTACTATATAAAAAAGACATTGTGAGAGAGAGATTTATATATAATATAAGCGTATAACGCATCTCGAGGGCGACGTCGATTTTTTCTACACTTTACAGACAAATCCGTCCAATTCGATTTTGCGTGCATTGCAAGCTTATGTAAGACTGATTTCGGATTCGCGCCAAAAACCGTGCCAAAGCGCCATAGTACAAGCTCTCCGATTATAGCAGTATTAACGCCAAGACTTCCTTTAATCTAGAAACTTTAATCTTTATCTCTGTACATATATATAATCGCGCCGTTGTATATAAATATATATACACGTACCACGGGATCTAGTCCCGATTACTATTAACTATATTGACTGTGCATATAGTATATATTATAAACATGAGTAAAATGTTTTACAACACTTTCGGATATCAGAACAGTCCGAATAATAGCCCCCCTTCGCCCACGAAAGGGAGCCTGTGGGGAAGTGCTTACAGTCCATTCAGAAAGTGAGTATATTATATACGGTTTCCACATGCATCGAATGGTTGTTGAATGTTACTTATGATTGGAAATGATGTTTTTTTTGCAATGATATAAAAATTTTAGGGTTCACAAAGTACATCGTTGAATGAATTGGAAATTACAGTCAAATGTTATAATTTTACGATTTTTTTTGGTGTTGATGTAGTGGAAATGGTTTTAAATTGTACATATACCTTAGGTAGTCTTATATTGTGAGCTTATGCGTATTATTAAAATAATTGTGTATAGTTTAGATTCTTTATCGTATTAGATATAGGGATTGAGGCCTATAAACGAGTATAATAGTTTATCTTATTTCAGATAATAATCTGAAACAAACCGGCTGCATGTAGATTTTATCCCAGTAAAGTAATGTATCCGATGTTATTACCAGCAACTGTATATTCTTATTATCTAATTTTTACCTAAGATATACTTGTAAAGCATTATTTCATCCCAAGCTGTAACCTGAATATCTTACAAAAAAATTACGCTTCCGTGAAACATTGCATAGAGTACGAAGCGAAGGTTTTTTCCTCTAAACCCATTGTAGTTAATTTTAACTGTAATTTTAAGTTTTCGAGAGCTTTCGTAAGCTTCTTTGTTTTTAGGTACTAAAATATCACCAATGCTAAAGCTAATGTATCGAAGATTTTTGAACCACGATATATTTACACTATGTGGACTTGAAAAACGTCTTTGGCGTGATTCCCTAATTTTAAGTACACACACAGCTCGCAGCAATATTTCCCACTACTGATACATGACTCACTAGACTCTGCTATAACAATGAATATAAGAAAATACAAAAATATTCTCAATTCGGGCACGGAATGATGCATATTCATTCATTAATCAGCAATCGCATGAATTATCGATACATATTACCCAATGACGCAATTGTTCCCTTTGTCCCAGCAAGATTTGTCGCCTTCTCTCTGCCTATACACTATATAACGAGTCTCGCGCATGTGCACACTTTGCAATTGTCGGTGCTCGCCGCCTCAATTACTTTATTCGGATTCGATCCGCCAGCAGCTCGCAATGATATACCCACATGTACATAATGCGACGTCTGTCTGTGCGCGATCAACCGCCGTGCCGCGCCTCTGATTTATATTATTCGCCTAACCTCAGCGTAGCAGCGAATTCGTCGCCGCCGTCGTTGTCGTCATCCCACACACGTGATAATACGCGCGCGGTCGATTTCGCATCGATTTCCATCACACGCACGTTTCCGCGGCGGTGCAATCCACGTGATTTCCGAACTATACCGCGTGCAGCGAGTCGCGACACCCACGCACGCGAATGCAAAATGCGCGCGAAAAAACAATTAAAGACGCCTACGCGGACCCCCCATCATCGGTACTCAAGAACTGCGCAAATCGAGCAATGAAAAGCTACGGGTGTATCTCGCGGATGATGCAGTTGTGAGAAGCGCGCATCACGAGCGGACGAGGGATAGAGGCGTCCTAACGAGCCGTAAACAAAGCGGTAATTCCTTCGATTAGGTTTAATTATTCGACGGCCCGCTGCTGTTCGTGGGCCATGCGTCTGTAATTCATTTATCGTTCTACTTTAAGGCTCTACTGTGTGCTGAAACGAGAGAGCCGTCGTTATCGCTGCGAGAGCGTGGAACGAACGAGCTGAGAAGCTCGTATATATATTTTTGGAAACGAATGAGATCGAACGAAATGGAAGATGGCTTTTCTTCGATGGAGCCGCCGGTGATATATATATTTATTGAAAAACACGCAGACGCTGTATTAACGTTATCTAATCATCGCTGCTTTATTATACTACTGATGTATTGGTATTATATGTTTATTCGTCACTTAATGCAACTTTCTCTAATACTAACTGCTCTCCATAAAGAGAAAACGTTATTTGCCGAAAAGCTTAGTGTTACGATCATGCTGTGCTGAAAGCACTGTTCACTTATGGTAATGTGGTGGTGGTTCTAAACAAAAACATAAATATCGTTAAATGAAAAAATAAAATAACACGCGTTATGATGATAAAAAGAATTTAATTAGAATATAATCTTCAAAATCCTGCGCGAGTAAAGAATGTATGGAAAAAGGTCAAAATAAATTTAATTGTTAAACTTTACTGCATTAATGCATTGCATATTTTAAAGCTCTAATATTATTTTTTAGTTATATTAAAATTTATGTGCATATAAAAGGGCTTAACGAAGTTTACTCTCCATCAAATCCAGTAAATATTGTACATGCAATTTATGCGCAGAGTCAAGGTATTTGCATAGAGCTGACACGTATTTCAACTAGAAAAATAAATATGTACTTTTGAAAAATAATCCACACCGAACTTTACATACATACATTAAAAAAGAATTATTCAACTTTGCATTAATTTTTGCCATATCCACTCAACACTTGACGCTTCAAAAACTAATTCATCGTGTTTAATAAAAAAAAATCTAAACTACAAAAACGGATTCTCACGTTTAATCCAACCGAGCTTAGCTTGATTTATCCCGAGCGCACACAGCTCAAATTTTAAAACCCGCGAGGCTTCTCGGAAACCACGCTCCTCCCCTCTCTTCTATTTTTCAAAGACTATTTACTTATCCCTCAAAAGCGAAAAAGGAAACTCTCTCTACCACCGCGCTGGCAAGAGAAAGCTTGCGTTGTTAGTACGTCGTCCCGCGGGGCGTTCGCTACATACACGCAATATTACTATACATACAACGCGGCGCACAGCATCAGCGCGTTGGACCGCCACGATATAACCTGCGCCCTCGTTGGATATTGATCACGGCCTTCTCTCGTCTCCCCTCTTTTTTGCCCATCACTGCGCGAGCGCAGCAAAGTGGCGATGACGTCACGCGCGTTGGCACTTTGACCGCGCGGGTATATACGAATGTGCTTCGATGCCCCCTGCATGCGCGTGCGGGCAAACCCGAATTAATAAAGCTCGCGACGTGGAGGCAATCGAACGTCCAGACTTGCTACATGATATATATGTGTGTGTATGTGTTTGTCTGCACGTATATAGGTCTGAGATATATTCTCCAAAAGCAGCGGCGCTCGATAAATATTAGCATTCGGCGGCCGCGACTGCTGCAGATACACACATACACTAGCGCACGCGAAATCGATCGCAGCGTATAAGAGATGAAAGCCGAGGATTTATGCGGAGCGATAGATAGCAGCGATGTTGATTTATCGGCTGCTATTTTTCGCGCCTTTCATCGGCGTGATTCTGCTTCTTCTTCTTCTTCTTTTTCGTGCTATGCTCTCCTTCTTATTCTTCGCGCGTGCACTTGCATAAACAGAGCCGCGATTCACGCGAGCGACATAAACAACAGACACTGCAGTGCGCGCATGCGTTCCACGTGCTTTCGCGCTGTCGCGTCGAATTTGGCGCACGAAAGGTGCGCGCGCGAGCTTGCAGATTGGTATGGATTCGCGCATTTGGAACGCGCATTTCAAGGTTGCAGGAAACGCTGTACCGTAGGGGAAGGATATCTAAGGTGCGCGTGCATGCAGGGGCTTATGAGATCAATTTGCAAGGTGGCCTTCATTTTTATCGCCGTGAAAAGCGTGATTGTGACGTGCAGAACGGCGCGAATATGCAGTACAATTAATCTTGGGGTGGCTTGAATGCAAGTGTAATAATAAGGCGAACTGCAATTTTATTCTGTTGAATAATGATGTTGAAAATTAGAGCTTTTATGTGGCGGTTTTAAGCAATGTTGTATTAATATATTAAATGTATAATGTTCTTTTAAATATATGTATTTATATTTAAGTACACAATATAGTATCTTATTTTTAAATTACTCTTGAAATAGATATTTTAAATTAAAACATACGACCAAGACACTTATTCTAAAAATGTAGTAGGCGAGAAAGTAAATTTCTAGTCGCATAAACACGTTTAGTTTGATTGATTACGGTCTTGAAGTTATAACGTAAAATTTTGAAATATGACTTCCAAGATAAATAGACGTATGATAAAGTACTGTGTATTTTGTACTTGAGGTGTATTGAAATTGGAACAGTGTACTTTGACGATGTACATTGCATATTTATTCATCGTTATTTGGTATATTAGTATATATAACTTGGCAATAAAGATAAAAACTAAATTTCCCTTTATTGACAATATTTCCTTATTTTGTTTGATACCATTCAGCAACCTCTCGCTACGTTTTTCATAATTTTATAGCCAAATAAAACGCCTCAGTCGTCTACATACTCAAAAATAGTCACGACTTAATATGAAGCAAACAAAGTGTCACTCAAAATTTCTGCCGCCTAAATTTTATGGTACCCAAAAAAGCTACCTACAGAGCAGCATCCAGGCACTAACCCCTTCTACCGCATTACCGGAAAGATCAATCCTCGTCGCTTGGCGGCGGCACATTTCCTTTCGAATTTATTGGCTCGCCCACTCACGCAAATTAAGGATGTGCCGCTCACGAATATCCCGGTGCGGTGTTCCATTCTCGGTCATCTCTCTCGCACTATAAGTATACACCTATTCAAGCGCATCGCCCGCCTCTGGATCGTAGACGGCTCGCCATTCGATACCGAACAAAAAAAGCGCCCGCACCCTTGCGCCTGGAGAGATTTTCTGAATAGCGTCGCGCGCCTCTCGGGATGGTGTACGTATATCCAACGACGCGCAGGAAGCTTAGGTGCTCCGGTGTGCTATTTTTATATGTATACGCTGCTCGCTCGCTATATATCCGCCGACCTCCCTTTGACAGTACGCGCGTTCTCTAGGAACCCAATAGGGGGGAAAATAAGGGCTCTATGTATGTGTGCGCGGTAAAAAATTGTAGAGAGTGAGAGAGAGGATGCGTGTATCTGCTGGCTCGCGCGTTTATCATCGCGCTAACTCAATAGGGAGGTATTTTTCTCTGCGATGCGGCAACTGCTGCTACGTTACTCTGCGGAAGCTCGCGGTTAGCTGATTTTTCACGCTGATTAGGACGCCAGACGGTCGATGAACGCCATTTTTTTCATCATGCTTATTTAATTTTATCCGTAATCATCCGCAGTTTCTTTGCCGAGTTTTAGTAGAATATATGCTTTTCTTTGCCCAGATAAGATTTTCAATTTTCTTGTTTACTTTGTCGAGCGCCTAATGTAAGCATTATATAGTCATAATTGATTTATTCGATAAATTATGCAAATTAATTCAGTATCAGCGGGGATTACGGTTTCCTTCTAATATTATGGAATCACTCATTCTAATTGACTCAATTGTTCAAAACAATACTTATAAACATTTAGAAATATATTTCGAAAGTTTAAAAGATACCCTTTTTATCTCAGTTGTGATAAATTTTTCCATTTAACCGCGCTCACATTGGAGAAAATTATTATTTCCTGCGTAAGTGCAATCAATGAACTTAAAAGGCAAATGGGGGTAAGTGCGCCACGGAAAGTCGTTAATATTCCCCACGACGGCATCTGTTGCTGCTCGATGCTATTTCAGTTGACGAACTGCAGTAGCAGTTGCAGCGTGCCGAAACAACTGCCGCGCGCACGAAAGCGTTCCAGTGCACTCGGCGACACTTTTTTCCCTTTATTTCACGCTTCTTAAATAAGCGCGAGAAAGATTCTAGGAACGACGCATCCGTAAAGCTATAAATGGTGCCTGTAATTCAACTTGCTTTTCGTTAATTCGAATGAATAGAAAATTTGTGTGGCAGCAATTGCTTGATAAGCATTCATTTCCTATCTATAAAAAAGTCAGTAAAAGAATGATATTATATGTATGAATTTTATTTTATTTAGTTTTTGTAATGAATTCTTATCGAAAGTATGGAATATGATGAACTCAAGGGTTCGTGGTGCAGTTTCAAATTTTTTACATCCTGAAATTGAGATTGAAAGGACGCGGATGCGGGCTCTCTAGCACTAGATATGCCTGTGACATTTTGCGTATATCGATACTGTATATAAGAGACGATCTTGAAAACTCCATGATAAGATCATGAAAGTAAATCTTATTCTTTTGTAACACATTTTTAATAATAAACGCACGAATATGAACTACACTGTTGTTCATATTAATTTATATCTTTGATCTTTTCGAAAATTTAGAGATAACTTGTCAAATAGGAATTGTTTCAAATAATTTGATGATTGCTAGTTAAAGTTTTATATAATACACGATTTCTCATTATAATTTCCATTTGTACATCAATGCAAAGTCAGTGAATGTATGTTATATCTTTCATTATGATCACTTAGCGAATTTGGCACTCATTTCCAACATTACATGCAATTATAGAGGACGTGTGCATCTCTAATCTAATTATTTGCTTTGGCTTTCCCGAAAATGTATTCTAAAGATGTTACTTGCTAGAAATCTAAATTAAACTTAACTGGAAGACCCTTATTTCTTGGAGTACCTTAATCGTCCGAGAATACATACTTTTTTTATTGTAATTTTCTAATGTTGACTACAATTATAATAATATCGTTGATATGTCTCTAAATATAATACTAAAAACTAACGTTGACATTATATTTTTGTTTCAGCACCAATTTTCCAATCCCAAACATCACGATTGATCAAACTATTCCAATAGTCAATGGTAAGGCCACATTACATATTACATAATTTATTCACTTTGACCCTCAATAATATAGTACTAAAATCCATTAAAAAAGTATTATTGAAAGAATTACAAAGTACCAATGAACCGGCACTCATCGCGACTGAAAAGCTAAAAATACTATAATGATTGTTCGCACCCCGCTGCGATGCATTACTTCGGATAAAGGTATCCTTGATTTTTCATTAAGCGAAATTACTTTGTTATTTCGCCCCAGTTGGGCCGCGAGTATGACCGATCGCCGGAACGAGGGTTATAATTATCGCCGATTACTTCCTCTTGCGCTGCTGCAGCTATATGTACAAAACGACGTCCATAAAGCAGACGAGCTGCTCGCGCGCGTGCGAGTTTACACGTATCATTTGTCGCTCGGTAATCAAGCCGAGCCGCCGCCATCGTTGTCGTCTTATTGACGGATCGTCGGCTCACCATGGTGCTCGGTCAAGAACAATAGAACCGTCTCATAAGTGGCCCTACTTTTTTTGTTCTTTTTGACAAGAAGCCCTTTCATTCGACACGGATGTTCCTCACCAGACAATCCGTAGCTAATGAACCTTAGAGAGATCAATGACTTTGATAGCGTTTCCTGTTTTAATGTCCAATTTGATACAATGGGTTGATATCGTGCCGTCGTGCTATTCTTAGTAATTATTATATATAGCAGAACTATATTACAAAGTTAAACTTATTTTTCTGTGTACAGTTTTAGTCAGATACTGATTGGACTAAAATATATTTTTTAGAAACATCGAATTTATAAGAATAGATTATATATAAATAGAAAATACAAAGTAAAATTTTACCTTACTAAGATGTAAGTTGTGTGAGTATACTCCTTATAAAATTACGTTCGTAAGTAGTTTTAGTCTATTTATTAAATTATAACGTGCGTAAAACGACGTAATATTTTTAAGTTACGTTCGCTGTTCGATTCGCGCTCATCATTCACCAAGGTTAAGACAATAAACGTATCGCGCACTTCTTAAAGTTCGAGGCTTCTCTCTACAAAAATAGTCGGCCTCCCAATCGCCGCACGCGCACACGCGCTCCGCGATATTTTTATCTCGTTCGGCATTATCAACGCCACGTTTAGTGAAAAGCTCGACGCCATCGACTTCCCTCTCTCTCTCTCTCTCTCTCATTCTCTCCTTCTCCCGATGTTCCATCGGCATCCGGAAAAAAGTCACGTTCGGCAACGTCGACGACGTTTCCGGCGTCTCCTCAATCTCCCGCGCCCCGAAACGCGACACTCTCCAGTTTTTAAAAATAGTATCAAAAGCTAAGAAAAAAGAAGGAGATTTTCGAGCTAGGGAGGAGTGTTTTCTCGGAACCTCGCGGAACAAATTCCAGCGCGTCATCGCGGCGAATCTCACCCGAAAGCTGGCTGAGATTCGGCCAAAGCGACGCGTGGTTCTCCCGAAAGCAGAGTAAAGTTGGCGCGAGCTTGCGCCGCCTTATTACACGGCTCTCACGGGTCGCACGGAGGACCAGCAGGGCTGATAGATGGTTCTTAGGGAGAGTTAATGACCGAAACACGCCTGTGCCGTGCGGTAGTTATATTATCGGGGAATACGCGGAATTGTCTTTGGCGAGCTTGCGGTGTGATGGGCGTCGTTTTGGGTGAATGCGCGGTTGTTATTAATATTTAAGACCACCACCGACTGCTCTAGTCGCGATTATCCTATATAGCGAGGTTCCAGGAGAAGAAGTTCACGTAGGGGCAATTAATTTTAGAAGGCTAAATAATTTGGAGGTGACGCGGAAGATGCGGGAAGGCGTAACGCGTGTTATTTAACACGTGTACGTGTGCTTCCGCCTGTCGTAAGTTAGTTTGTCGCTGTAATGATCTTTTATGAATTATACGTGCGATGTTATTTCATCTGCTGTAGTACATAAATATTTAAATAAACTGACGCAGAATGTGATTTTGTTAATTTTTCATTTTTTTTTTTTTTAAATTTTGGTTTGAGATTTCAAATTGGTATTTGTTGTATATGAAGATGTATTTTCAAATAAAATTATATATTTAATAAGGATTAGTGAAAAGCCAATTGTATAAAATGATTTCAACAATTTCCATCCTACCATTTTATAATTAATGCTTTCTAAGAATATGCTAGGAAGACGTTGATTTAGCACAATGTTTTCGTTTGTGCCTTACTAATGTACTTAGAATGCAAAGGGAAGACGCGCAAAACTTTAAAGCAGCAATAAAACCACATAGGAGATTAAACGGAAGCAAAACTGACTTTTTATTAGCACACATTTCTCTTTTTCTATTGCTTCTCTTTTTTTCTCTCTTTTACTCTCGCTCTATCTCTCTTTCCCTCTCGTTCTCAGTGTCGAGGACGTGATGTGGCAGGCAGAAACACCCATTTGCATGCGCGCATAAGTGCACATGCGAGCTGGTCCACCACGGGTCGTCGGGAGAGAGAGTGAGAGAGCATCATTGTGGTCGCGATGAAAATAATTGTAGTCATCGAGACGAGGCGCGTATAGTAGTAGGAGGACGTTGAACCGTTGAAAGCGCGTGCGTCTAGTTGGGTAACTTTACGAGGTGCGGCATACTGCGCTGCTGGACGCTCGGACGAGCGCGGTTAACAAGTAAATTTGGCTTTTGCCGAGGTCAATCTGTGCCAGACGGTGTCCGACATTCGGGCCCCTTCTCTTATACTCACTCACTCACTCTGGCAACGGGCGTAGTACTTCCGCGATCTTTGACGATCGATCTACCTTTGCGCACTTCGTGTGCAGCCATAGCTCTATGTACAACGAGAGAGAGAGAGAGAGAAAAGGAGAGAGCGACGGCGCTCCAAAAGAACATGATGGAGCCGTCGTCGCCGTCGCGGTGCCGCGCGCAGGACTCACCGAAATAATGCACGACGCGTGAGATGACCGTCGTCTCCCCTGTCTATTTCAGTTGACACCCGTGTTATTTTCGTTCTGCTTGGTCGAGATGTTTTTCGTAACGATAAAAAAGGGATGTTAGTGTTTTTTGGATTATTCGATTGTTGTGTAAAAAGATTAGAGGCTGATTGGATGTCGATGGACGTATCGGAAGTGATGCGAAACATTTTTCGCATGTCTAATGAGGTGTTAGAGCCAGAGTTTTGAATTTTTTTAAATAAATCGAAAAACAGCCGACGGATAAAAGAATCAACAATTAATTACTAAATATTGAAAAAAAAGATAATTACAAATACGAAAATATCTTTAATTATGTAATTTTGTATGCACACCATCGCGGCTCAGAATTTTCTTTCATTTAATAAGTCGAAGATATTTTTATTAAACATATACGTAGTTTTCAGTAGCTGTTCGTACGTCAGATAAATTTTCTAATTTAATTTGTACTTGAAATGAATGGTTGATCTTCAATTTTGTATCGGAATCGCTTGACTACGACCAAACTACTCTTATTTACTCAGAAGTTGTCGCTATATGTTTATAATGTGTTAGTAATTAAATTTATTCTAAGATAGGATTTCTAAAGGCTATATAGTGGACATAACGAATGTATGAGAACTTACAGTATTTTTTCCATGTGAATATAGTTCTCTGTTCACAAACGTTACATCGTCAGACTGAAAACTCTATGCAAATACATACGAATAGAACGCACATACATTTTGAATTGTAAAAGCTACTTAAAAGCTCCGTGAGCACTTCGTTCGCTAAAGGCTTTTTATTGCACCGTGTGGTCCTATTTAACTGTACCCGCGAACTTTTGCTGTTTCCATTGTGCACGCTCCGCGCGGTTTATATAAAGCTCGACATGCTTAGCGCCAGTTCCTGTAGGTCTCGGTATCTTTTTTATTCCCTGCTACCTCTTCCTCTGATCACAGACTCACGGGCATGACACGAATCGCTAGACTATAAGAATCCCAAGCGTGACGATGCACTCGTCGCAGACGCTTCGAGATTCTAGGGCCCGCGCGATCAAGTTCTGAGAATCTTTTGTTAAATTAGTTCATAACTATTATCTTTTTGAAGCCATCTATTTCCAACTGGTAGTTTTTCATCTAGATTAATTATTAATTTATAACCATTTTTCATTATAAATCGTAAATCAAGAATTTAAATTGTATACTTACTTGATGCAATATCAGTGGGTTTGGTAGATAACAAGTAAAATTCATGATTTTTTTAAGTCTGATCCAGATGTATGTTGCGCTAAATATTTTATCATCATTAATAACTCTGTCATTATTCACAAATTTAGCGCGAGTTTCCAGCTAAATTTCGTCTAAACCTGTGCCAAAAATCTCACATTATAGTAGCTCGTGTATTTTGCATTCCAAGTAGGCCATGATACAAAAATAAATGTTCAAATTAAATTAAATTATTTAAATTTAAAATATCCACCAAAAATGTGTCTAATAAATTTTCACAGAAATATTTGCACTTGTTGAACTTTCGACTTATTTTCAATTTAGTTTTTTTCCTAATTAAAATTATTGCCTAAATATTATCATTACTTTCATTTTCAGTGACAGAATAAAATAGTGTAATAGAATGTTGACCAAGTAAAGTTTGTCTTAGATTAATTTTATCTAATCCATTGCGTTAACAATTTATTACTCTCTGGCTTTCAAAAATACCCCGTCTTGAACCCCTCCAGTTTAGAACCCACAAGATTATCCTGTAAATTGTGCACTTTACCGAAATAAAGACAGTTTGAGCGACTACGCCTCTAAATGTGTCATCTATAAATACTGAATGTCTGCCTTAAAACTTCGAAGAGCTGCAGTGCTGCCGATAGAAATGCATACATAAATTTAAAAGGCACGCTGTGAGCGCGCGACATTCATTAATTCTTCATCGAATCTATTATTAACATTTATCCTAAAGATTTCTATATAAATTTTATTTCAAAAGAAACATTTTTAAATATAAAATAGAGGTAGTTAGAATCTCTAAAATAATCGAAATTTTCAATCATGGTTTTTTCTACGTAGGAGTTGCAAAAATAGTAATTAATTGATGGTATATCATAATAGAAGAGAAATTTATCTAATAGTTGGGAAATTTGTCTTATTTTTTATATAAAATTGATAATAATCAATATAATAACTTGTACTTTTGAATATCTATAGACATTCATCATCATTTTGATATTATAATACCGAATTTCTGAAAAGTAAAAGTTTTTTTGATTAGATTTAAATTTAAAAATAAAATATTCTTGAACACAAGTTATTTCTTTAAACGTCAATTGAATCGACAGTTGAATTGACCATCGATTCGGCTCCAAAACAGTACCGGAAATGAAACATCCTCATCCATTCATTTAGGCTAATGTATTCTAAGGTTTAATGTGCTTTAGTTTGATTTCCATTTCCCAAAGTTTAGTAAGATAAAAACACATTTCCTGTAGAGTCATTGAGAATTGTAGATAACTGATTATTTGTAACATTTTTAGAAATAGAACTATGAAATCAAAATAACTACGGATCAAATTGCAATATTTTTCAATAGTGGAACATTATGCTGGAAATCTTATTTAAACGTAACAAACCATCAACGGAAAAAAGGTTTCTATAAAATAACTAAAACTGTGTCATGCGCATATGTTACCAAGGAAGAAGAGATCCAGTCTTGTTTATGCACAAAGCACTCAAACGGTTAAACTCGTTATGACGTTAGATACCAAGTATCCAATAATCAAAGTCTCTTTGATGGAAGTAACGCTGATGCCTAAGATATTTAAGCGCCACTCTAGCATTTGATCTCAGTCTATTGCCTCCATAACACGCGCGATAGATGTATGTGCATAGGCAGTCGTAACCTTCGCATAAACTTGATCGATTTCTTTATTGCGTAACCTGTGAAACCGAAAATACACTATTCTCGGCTTACTAGCTTTATTAGATAACTTGCCAACTAAAACAAAGGCTCTCTAGTATAATACCAATATTAACGTTAGCGCTTGTAGGTGTTTTCGCCCAATGTTTGCGTTTGTATTACCTCAACATTTTTAGAGTACTTTTATTATTTTGACCAACTTCCCGGACATTGATAATATTAACTTTTATTTTAGATTCTTTCATTACTCTTAAAAATAGATAATCATTTAAATATATTTTGTTAAAAATAATAGTTAAGTTATGAATAAAAACTGGATGAAAAGTTTTAAAAACTTTCCACAATGTAGCTTCAAACTAGAGATGATTCGTTCAATTAGTGAAGTATGTTTGAAGAAGCTTGTGCATTTATATAGAGAAACGGCCAGCAAATGACCGATAGATAGGAGTGCAATCACTATATAGATACGGCCTATCTTAACTGAATGTAAGGGTAACAAAGTAATAATAGACGCGCTAAGTATAGTTTCAAGATAAACAGTTTTTAGTAAATCTTCTAACATCTTATTTCAAAAGGGAAATACATTTTGAATTTATCTGTCGATACACAACATTGACAAATTATATATTCATACTTGGCAAGATGGCTGTGTTTTGACATATAGTTAAAATTAGACGGACGAAAATAACCGCGTTATAAAAAATGATGCACGTGGCGCTAATTGCAATACCTGTATCACATGTGGGTTGTTCAAGCGACATAAACACAATGAAAAGAGTATCCTTGAACTTTTTTCATGTATGTTTTACCCTTTGAAATATTGTGTTTTTAATATCAGATTTTGGCAATTGAAGGGTTTATATTTTTAATTAATGACACTTATGAGCTAGCGGCTGATTTGCCAATAGTTCCCATCCATATAAATAATTTTAATAACCAACCACTGGAAACGTAATAATTAAAAAGAACATTTAATATTAGTTTCTCCAATCATTACCAAACAAAGCTTTTTCTAACAAATTTCCAAACAAATAACTTTTACGCGATATCTTGTAAATTTGTCTAAAAAAAGGCACAAACAATAAATCTTATTCTTCGAAACAGAGCCTATAAATCATTCAGTCTCGTAAATTTCGTCCAGCTTCTTTCTCTCGTCACGGTAAACACACACACACTCTCCCTCTAGGCTAACAATCCCTCTACCTATATACTATATACACCACACGGTAAGCCGAGCACGACGCGGCCGCGAGACGCCAAGTCGTCGTCGTCCGCGCGACAACCGAGTCTATACTCTTTCTGTCCCGACAGTATTATATACCTATATACACCTCTCTCTACCTACGAGATCACAAAGACGCAGTCGCGCGAGCGAGCGATCGCACACACGTACTGGCGACATTATTTTAACCGCTCGCTTATTGCGATGTAACCTCTGGCACGGACTCCGTCGACTACTGCATCGGGCCGATCTCGTCCGTCGCAGCTGCAGCCGTCAGTCGAACTTGGCGTGCCGACGCGCGCACCATCACCTTCTTTCTTTCTCAACAAACCCCCCTCGACGCGCGTGTCATTTTTTCAACTTTCCCGCGCGCGCGCGTGTGTGAAATGGGCCATGCTGCCGGGCCCTCGAGAGGATGCTGTGGCGGCGATGAAGAGGCTGCAGCGCGATCAGGAACGACCAGCAGCAGTCCTTTCGCGGCATGGGATGCAGCAGATCGAGGCTCGAGCAAGCAATAACTGATGTCGCCGAAATAGCCAGCGAGGACAGGCCCATTAGGATCGAAGTGAAGATGCTCGGTAGGCGCATGAGCCGACGCAGCGGTTATATTATAATAGTGATTGATTTTATTATTGTTGAGACCCGCGCGAGAGAGAGCTTTTCGCCTGATGCGTATAATAGAAGCGCGAAAGCGAACGACGCGTCGTCAGCGTTGCTTAATTGGAAAATTGCGACCGTCGTTGTGCGTCACTTGACGCGCTTTATTGATGCGCAAATCGGTATTAATTTTGATAGAGGACTCGCCGCTCGTGTTATACACCTCTGATGTTGCATAATACCCGCAATTTAGCCATATATGTAACTTCGGTCGTTGTTGTATTGTGAGATTTATTTTAAATGGCATCTGTTGTCAAATAGATAGCGAACGAATTTGAAAAATCATTTTTTTTTTAACATTTCAAAATATGGATAAATTGTGGCCAAATATGTTGGCATCATGTTTGCAAAGCTCGCAATATATTCCAATACATAGGTAGAGTGAATCGTTTTGAATTACGCTCGGTGATTTTGGCGCGAAACCAGCATCGTCAAAAACACAGCACTAATTTGATTATTTTCTTTATACTCTGTTATTTGTTTGTTTTATGTTCCTTTTTATATTCGAATTTAGTTGGTAATTTTGAAATTTAATAGCTATTATAATAATTTTTTTGAAAATTATTATTGATTGCAATGTAAATAAGATCACTAAAAAGGTTGAAAACCTAATGTTGTTTACAATTACACGAGATTAAAATTTTTGAATGTCTCGATCTGACGATATATTCAAGTTATTGTCGCGACAGACATTTTTAATCGCGAGTTTTTTTTTTGTATTCGCTTCTTTGTAGTATGCAAAGTTTATTTATTTGTCAATATTAATGTCACAATAATAACAAATTTAATGGTAATACTCTTTCAATAATTATAGTTATAATATTCTATAT
>UXGD01003837.1:0-19043 GCA_900474315.1 Torymus auratus
TAAACCTAATGTATTTGTATATTAAATTATGTTCAGTTACATTATTCTTAAAATTTAGTAAATTTAAAACTTAAAAGTTTCTTAAATTTTAAGACATTTTTAGAATAAGAAGAACAAGAATCTTTTAAACAATCGGCTCGACTACAGTCGCACGTTTGCGTGACTTCCTCTTCTACATGGACCTCGCATCCCCAGACTATTTGGGCTTAAGAAGGTTCGAGGGGTTTAATTGGTGTCAACTTATAGAATTTCTTATAATGACTTTTACATATACCATGATATAAGCAAAGACATACATTGAAGGTAGAGGTGTTAAGATGGCGAAAAAAATGATGGTTTTGGAATCTAAATTGGATAAAAAGTCAAAATGATTGTCATATTTTGTTATTCTTCTTGGTGACGGTAACTAGTTACAATAAATTATCATCATCTTAATACCTCTACTTTCAATGTATGTCGTTGCTTGTATCATGGTATGTGTAAAAATCGTTTTAAAAAATTCTTTAAGTTGACGTCAATCAAAATTCCTGTACGTCCTGAAGTCTTATTTAAATAAGCAACTCGCTTACTGTTTCGCGTCTGCATGCCTTCCTCTTCTACGTGGCTCACGTACCGCGACTATTTACGTTTACAACTTTTTTATATAATCGACTTACTGTGGACCTTTGTAAGACCTTTTGTAATGATTGACTCACTTATTGTCACACGACTGCTTAACGACCTCTCTAATACGATCGAGGATTTCAAGACGAGACAATAATATTTTTCATATTGACTGACAAGACCAATACAAAAGAGAAATTTTCCAGAATTTACAAGAGCGAGACCATAATTACGCAGAAATATTGCATTGTCTTGCTCTCGTGCAGCCCTAGCAAATGATACCATCACGTAAAAGAAAATCAACGTATTAAAATCGCTGTATTACAAAAGATCAAGCTCAGACGATTCAATGTCTATCGATAAAAAGCGTATACCGAAAGAAATAAAATCTAGAAACACTCGCGCCACTATGAAATCCCTTCCCTTCTTCGCGGCGCATCTTATACGACTTGCAAATGGGCTTTATCAAAATATTCTCATGATATACACACCGCGGCGGTCTCACGCTCAATCTGCAAACGCTTAAACTTTCCATGATTCCCGGCAACTCGATTCCCTCCGGCCGGCATATTCGCCATGCAAAAAGGGCCAGGAATCCTCCTCCTTCGCAAAGGGGAGCGTCGACGGCGCGGCCTCTAATGCCGAAACGGTGAAGCGCCGCGCGGAGTCGTACACACGAGGAGCGGAAAGTAACTTCGCTAAGTGTACTTACTGCCTCGCATAATCTCATAAGCGAAGTCAAGTTTGCCGCGGGGAGAGAAGACACGCGGGGGGCGCCGTCGCTGCTCTGTTGCTACTATATACCGCGGGGGAGTCCTTCTCATCCCTTTCTTCCCGCTCTCGGCGCGCGCGCTCAGCCGAGTAAGTCGTCGTCGTAGTTGTAGTCGTCCCTCGGTGCGGGCTTTGTTCCCGATTGATTTTTAGCCGAGCAATCGGTTGTTCGGACTAATTGTGCGGAGGCGATTGGGAGCTTTCGACTTCCGGGCTATTTGTTGGTGAATTCACGTTGCTTTCGGTTCAATTTAAAATTTACGATAAACAATTATAATCATGAATTCAATGCGAGATTAATCATCTACAGCTTTTTACAAATAAAAGTTCTTAATTTTTCGGTATTCAACAAGTAAAGTGAATGATTCTGTTCTAAATGGTTAGATAAACAGTTTAATTGAAAGATTAAAATTTCACATCGTAAACATAACTGTCAGGATCGCAGTATATTTTAACAAACCCTCATATACATATGAGTTTAAAACTTTCAAATTCTATTATTTTACAACGATTTTACATGTACATTAAAGGCTTTGAATAAAAAATACCATAATAAATAACATTTTTTCGAAAATACACATGAGAAATGAATACCAACATCCCATTTCACTGTACATCTCTTTAATAATCCCGCTAAAACTTGTAAAACCTCAGCTTCAACATCCTCCGTCCATCTCTCTGCCTGTCTCTCTCGCTCTCTGCTTTTCCACCCATCATCATCGTCATTACCTCCGAATCCGGACATCCTCTATCAGTGACTTCAAAGGAAAAATTCCCTCCCTCCTCCCCTCCACACGCTGACTTCCTCCATAAACCTTCCGCTAGGCGCGCTTGCGCGGACATAGATCGCCACGAGCATTAAACGCCCGCGCGGCTCGGCATGCGAAGTGCTTAGTTAGCTCGAGAAAGATCAAGTCGTTTAATTCAGCGAGGACCGCGTAATGCCGCGCGCGCGCGTATATGAATGGCTTAATGGGGGAAACGCGCGCGTGGTAGGCGTGTAGATATACGTTTGTCTTTTGGCAATCTATTCGAAAGTTGGCGCGGTATGTACATTGTAGAACACAGCAGGGATAGAGTGACGTTAATTTAAGATCGTCTGAAGGATTATATGTGCAAGCAGCGGCGCTCGGGTGAAGTGTGTGTATGTGCGTGTGTTTGCTCCAGCGCCGCTTGATGTTTGCCGATGCCGTTATTTTTATGGTCCTGCAATGAATTGTTCTGTTGGCATGCTTAGAGCTCCGTGGTTGGGGTTTGATTGGATGGTGTGGCTCGTAAAAGCTCTATAATCGTGTTTGTTGTATTCAACTAGTAGTACCAGCGTTATGCGAAGCTGTGCTTTTGTGTGGCGTATAGTTTGTAAATAATTCGATTAAATTGATTTGAAAATATTTGTGAAATCAGTGGTTCTGGTTTAAAACTTGGGACTACATTAACAGGAATAATATAAATTATGTGTATTATATTTTATGAATCTGACTTTTGAAGGTTTAATCATTTCGAATCATATTGTGGGTCTGAAAAAATTCAATATTATTTGATTTAACACGGTTCTTAATGAAGGTATTTTTCATTCAAAATTAATAATTATTAAACTGAAGAAAAATTGAACAAATGCTGGCATTTCTCTTATATAATATAATAATTTTTTTATATAAAAATGGAAAAATGGTTTGTTACAAATTACCTCAATATTTAAATATACTCACCAGTTTCTCTGCTTGATAGCATTTATAACTTATTGAATTGAATTTATATTACGAATTCACTTGGCCTAGAAAATTTCAATATTATTATCGCACGGTATAATATCTGGAAGGTCTATTAAATTAAATTTCGACGATAAAAATCAAATTCTGATTTTGAACAACAAAGGTTGAGAACAACAAGTCGTCTTTTTTTATTCATAATTCGCAGTTTTACGGAAGATAATAAAAGCGCGAGTGAAAAGGGCATTATATTAAACAAAACCCTTTGTGCTCGGTTATTCTTTGTGAGCCAAAATTGGCTTTTCAATTTTTTTCAAAAATAATAGACTCACAGTCTACGGGGTCTTTTTTTTAATAAAAAAAACTCTTTTTTCTCGCGCGTTTTAATAAAGATCAGCATAACTCGAGCGAGCAACGAATAGTATTATGCCACCCCCTTGGTGCGCCAAACGAACGCAGAGCGAAAGGAATCAAATAAGCGCAGTAAAAAGCTTTAAAACGAGGCACGTGATAATGTTATTTGCTTTATTTTTCGATAAGCTCACACTTTCATGATAATTGCATATATTTGCGAAAATGACCTTATGTTTTTTATACTTTATTTTATCAGAAAAAATATACCCCCATTCATAATGATTCTTTCTAGGTAGTAATCGATAATGAAAATGAGCAATAAACTAGTCAATGACAGTGTCAAGTAATTGTTACTATAACATACATAAATGAATGCTTATACGCTTATTTTTCCAATTTATTTCTTTCGTTCTGTACCGGTTTGAACACACGTAATTAAATAAATAATTAATCGCTAATCGCCTATTTTGATTAAAAGAATTCAGTCCATTTTATAAGAGCAGAATGTGTGAGAAATGAAAGCGCTCTACTTATGACAATTTTTCACTGTATATTTTTATGAGGGTTAAGCTGTTTATAGAATTGTACATAACTCCCAATATATCAATGGTCATACCTATCTACAATAGAGCGAAATAGCAAACGAATTTTTATTTTTGAAAAGCATATTATATTGCGATAAAAAATTGGCTTTTAACATGAAAAGATTTAAATTGCGATTCTACGCAATCGAATATTATATTTTTAACTGAAATATTTCCCGTAACAAAGTTGATTGAACCGCCATCAGAGTAGAAAGGAATTTACGTAATACGTGGTATTGTAGCGTATACTTTTAATACAAAGCTCAAATATACGTATAGTGATGAAGGTACTGTTAAAATTTTTTTATAAAAGTAAAATTCAGTTATTTGGATTAATCTCCAACAAATATTCGCATTTTCACTATCTTGTTTTACCATAACAAAAGTTTCACAGTATTCATAAAAGTATTATAAAACGACTCACTTTATTACGCCCCCCGCTTACACAACAAAAATAACTGCCACAAAAATAAGCGCGAAACCCAAACAATCGCTCCGAAAAAAAAACAAGTTCGCGACCCATTAATCAAGCAGACATTCTCTGTCCCTCGTATACACTATACACCAGACGATCTTATATATATGCATAGCCGGCTACGTTGAGCTGCGCGTCTCCCGGACCGGCAACGCGCGCCTAATGATCGCAGCGTCTGGAAATGCAAGGCGCAATTAGACTATACGCGGCTTGGATGGTCAATGTCCAATTGAACTTCAATTTCGACTAAGTGCAACATCGTCGGGAGAGAGAGAGCGAGAGTCTGCTCGTCCGTATCCGCCGCCGCCGCCATAATTGCTCCAGGCACCGTGGATATTGCCCGTCGGCTCCGGCCGGAACGTCGGCCGAAAATTACGCTTTATCGCCCCCGCGCGTTCCGGGGACGCCTGTTTTACGGTATTCCGGCGAATAATTGACGCGTAATTTAATGCTAGTGCAAGTGGGGAGAGGTTCGGGTTCTCTCGGTCACTCAAGTCAATTGTTTTTGATGGAAATGTGTACTGCAGAGGTTATTGCACCGGTGAATGGCCAATTTCGTGGAGACTACTTGTATCAATCTTTGTATCAAGTTCAATAATTTTATGTGAAGTGTAAAGATTTTTATTATGTAAGTGTACTAAGATTAAACATTTATTTTTCTAATTATATAAGGTTGCGTAAAATATTTATTTTTTAGTAAACAGATAAAATTATCTCATAAAAATGAGATAACACACTTTTCTCAAAGTTTTTGATTGTATTTTCGACAATTCTATGATCTTTGCGAAAAACAGTATTATTGGGTTGTGTCGAAAACTTTCTAGATTATGTTCTTTCTAGATTATTTGAATTTGAAATAGAACGACAAAAAAGGCTGCTCGCGCTGTCACTGGAGACGACGAATATCGATAATTTGGTTCACAATATAAGAATCATTTTTATCTTAGCTTTTGAAACTTTCTGCAAAATACGAAATAGTAGATTGTTTAGTAACTAAAACTTGCACTAATATTGAGAACAATACATGTTTGAAAAGTAATTGAATACACGTTTTCGTAAAATCTCAAATTTTTTACCTTCACAATCACGGGAAAAATTCTCAGTACGCCACCGCAAAAAACTCTGGACCATTCATACATCCTAGGTGCGCAGTTGGTACGGTAATGTCTTCCGCGAGTTTCATAGTAATTTTTCTGAAAAAATTGTATCTATGTACACTGAATATTTTGTTCATTAAATAAATAATTATTTTTTTACGCATGGTATTTAAATTAATGTGTTATGTCATTTAAAACGTGCATCAAATATCTTTTCTTTTATGTTATAATAAAACAAATGCAGAATCATTTATTTTATTTTTCACTTTCTGGATTGACGCGTGTAGTATATATCAGATTTTTTTTTTCTTTTATATCAATAACTTCAGATGATTTATTTTTTACAATCGTTACAATTCTATCTAGCGAGTATTCGGAAAATTGTTTTCACAGTCTAATATATTTAAAAGCAATTAATTTTATTTACTGAACAAAAAATAGCCCAACCAATTCGAAAGTTTATTTTGTCCCGTTGTCAACAATAAATCTTGCTTCCCGACCGCTGACATTCAAACAACTTAACGCTTCGTCTACCACCTTTATTTATTTTATCCCACACACTACATACCAGCAAAAAAGCAAGTCCGCGACACGCGGTTATACCGTAACGCTCGTAGCGACTCAGCTTTGAAAATAGCATCACACAGACGCACCCTCCTGAAAATTCTGCTTCTCAGGGTCGCAGCCACCAAATTCGCGCGCATTGCGAAAATGTTACCACACATATAAGACCCACTGTCTCGTTCTTATCTGCAGCGAATTCGCGTTGTATAATACGGGAGCCGCGAAATTCACTTTATTCCGCGATTGCGGGACGATCTTCCGTGGTTTATGGATTTTTAATTGTCGGATCGTTCTTTAATGAGGTGAAGTGGCGAGACGCAGCTCGTTGACAGTCTTTAGTCGAATCAGCATTTTTGAGGAGAAGGGGGATGCTTGGTAGCTCGGTTTTACGATGATTTCGAGCAGGAGAAAGGAATTTGATAAATAATTTGTGGTACAAAATGTCTGTACTTACTACTGGAATGTGATTAAAGCAGAATTTTCCAATACTATTTATTTGAACAGTTGACGTGTAAGAAACAGTAATTTACATACCTTATGATAACCTGCGAAGTAAGTAAATGGTTCTCTCCGAAAGCACACATTTACTTCGTTACCGTCTTATAAAATAAAACTTTTATAATCAATAGAAACTTGTTCCATCCTAACTTCGAGCTATTATTTTCCAGCAATTTTCATGTTAGTTGAAATGTTAATTAAAGTTAAAATACTATGCAGGTCAGAAGCCCACATTTTAAAAATCATAATTACTGCACGTTTTCGTAAAATATGTGAAAGCAGCAGCGTATATAATTACAACCTTAATATTCTTTTTCAAAGATGCTCTCGGGATTAATGTTTTTTTCTAGAAATTGATTGACGCAACACGTTATTTCCAGCCTTCTGAATCATCGTTAATTGAGTTACTAAAAAAAGTCGAACTAAATATATACTCTTCCAACATTTCTCAATGCGACTGACGTTACTCAGTTAACTAAATAAAAGCTTTGACCGAGACAGCAGCATTAAAAAAAGCAAATTAGGAAAATTTTACATCCTGAGCAGTTTTAATAAATAAACGACTAGCATAAGCACGACAAAAAACGATATAATAAAACAATACGTATATATAGTAGCGCTAATTCAGCCTCAATTATAAAAGCCTCCTAAAAAGCGCTAAAGAGAGAACCATGAGACGGAATTCAATGACGCCTGAAAAAGTGCACCGCTCTCTTTCCACCGTCGAAAAGCGCGAGAAAAGGATGCCCTTCCCGCGCGTCTACGAATCTAAAAAGCTCAATTGCCGTACAGCATATAAAGACGTTGGGCGCGCGCTGCGTGACGCACGCCACGCGTGTGTCTCGAGTGCACGCGCGGCAACCCGGGAGCAATTAGCCCTTTGATGGGCGAGAGGCATGTAAGTCGAGTGAAAGCGGAAGCGCGCTGAGCTTCTGTTGCCGCGCTCTGCACGCCTGTGTGTATGTGCTTATAAAAGAGAGCCGCGCGAGCCGGAGGAGGTGGAGGCTTTCGAATGAATGACCTCGCTGGCAGCTTATTTGAACGGCAAGTGTATATACGTGTGCGAGTGTATGTATTATAAGAGATCGGATCCGATGAAGACGTTCTTTCATGCAGTGCGCTCGCGCGCGTCTTAGTGCAGTCGGCTTAACTCTCTTTGAGAGGGGGGAATTTTCCTCCGTCTTATAGACGGCTGAGAGTCAAGTGCGAATTCGTATTTTTCTATACGAGGCGCGATTCTTTGAATTCGCTGTATAGGTATCTCCTTGTCTAAAGCGCGAGTGGTAGGAGATTACAGGGAGTGCAGAGGTCTCGGAGTATCTTCGTTGCTACGGGTGTTGGGTGTCTTTTTTCGTTTGAGTAACGAAGTGATACTTTGGTTTGACTTGCGATTAGTGGTGTACTGTTGCAGTTTTCTATGACCTTTGTATTACCTACTTGGAAGTAATGGTACGATGCAGAATAAAGGCTTGCTTTACTCATAAGTTCATACTTTGATTCATTCATATAATGATTTTTTATGGTTAAAGGAACATTTTATTTGTTAATTTCAAAATATAGGTGTATTTGTATGATTTGCTTATAATTAATTTTTATTTAAAATTAAGGTTGAATTTTTGACCCATTTGACAATTCAATTATTCCCATAGACAGTGTTGAATTCTTAAATTGAATTAGTTATTAAAAGACCCTAGGTCCTGCATAGGCAATAGTTGTGAAATACAAAAATAGATAATTTTAAATTTAATAAACATGGAAGAAGATCTCCTACGAGTATTGTATATAAAGTTTAAAAAATGTAAATAAATTATAAAACAATCTTGGCCGAATTTACTTTTTTTTTATAAAATTTAAAAAATGTTGAATCCTGGAAAAATTATTATTCCTTCAAAAAATTAAACGTATGTCAAAATTAGCACGATTTATTGTCATTTTCCTGGTATATTTTAAGGTATTAAAACCGAAGAAAATCAGTTGCGAAAGGTGTGCATAAAAATAAATTATCGACTTCTTTAGAATCGATAAAATCCATTTTCGATCACTATTCAAAATTTAAAACATTTCCACGTCAACCATGTTATACCTTATTTAAAAATATTTAATTTGCTGGTAACACTTCTCATGAATTGTAATTTCGTGACCCGATTTAAGCATACAACACTCGATGCCAGATCGAATCCTCCATACACCACGAGGGAAATTTATAGAAATTACGTGAAAAAGCTAAGCAGCGCTGCGGCAATATAACGGGGAAGAGCGTGTGCCGGCACCGGCGGCATCTGCGACGTGGGGCGGCGGCGGCGGCGGGGGCGGAATTACAAAAATTCCCCGAGTTCCTTGAGTGCTCGCCGCTGGCGTACCTGAAACCGAATCGTGAAATCCCAGAAATTCCACTCTAACAAATAGTGGAGGTCAAGCTCTCTCTCTCTCTCTCTCTCTCTCTCTCTCTCTCTCTCTCTCTCTCTCTCTCTCTCGCTTGCTCGCTCGTTCGTCGTGACACACCACGTGTCGAACGAAATTTCAGTTTCTCAAGTTTCCTTAGGCAAGAGAGAGAGAGAAAGAGAGAGAGAGAGCTTCTCTCCGAGATGAATATCACGTTTCCGCCATTACGGTACACATACACGCGCATCCGAATGCTCGTCCCGGTTTTATTCTCCGTCTCTCTCTCTCGCAAGCGCGCGCGTCTTGGGCGTGATGGGTGTACAGGGCTGCTTTCGACTCGTGGGCGATGGTTTGCGAGGAGAAGGAAGCGGGAAATCGATAGTTGAATAGGGAGATGGATAGCTTATGGTTTTACTGGTTATTTTTGGAGAATTTTCGGATACGGGTTAGGTGGAAATTATCACGGTTATGTTAACCTCTTCCCGTGCGATTTATATTTTATAGTAACATTACAAATTTTGTTTCTTTTTAAGGGCATAATAATTATAAATTATACATTCTTATAGTGAATAAAACCGACTGATATTCGTAGTATTTCACTTGAAGAAACTAATGCGTATGGCATTATTTAGTTATTGTATAAGATATCGTCATAATAAAAATTTAAATTTTGCCCATCATATGTGGAAAAAATTTAAATGATTTAAAAGCTTACATATAATGAACTGTATCGAATTTGAATATGTTCTAATCGAGCATTGCTTTTCTTTGTTTCAGGTATGTAACATGTTCAGCAATTACCAATTTTGGAGTATTATACACTTCTAATGTTCTAATGTAAGTTCCTCTTTTTAATGATATGTAAATAAGTAATAACACAAATATAGGTTAACAAAATATTTGATTATATCTATTTTAACAACGTTAATCAACGTTATATTTTTTTTCTCTCTAAATTACTGTTTTTTCCGTAATATAAAAATGTTCCGTGTTCAACAAATGAAATTACTTTAAAAGCAGTCTTTTGAGAATAATTTGAGTGAATTATACTCAAGAAAGTGACCTTTGACTTACAAAATCTCCTCTACACACTATATAAATTGACCAATTCTTTTGAAAATGAAATTAAATTCATTTAAAGTATTAAAGTAAAAATAAATTTCCGTTATCCGGTATCAAGTAATGATCAATTTCAGATAATAACATTGAATTATTGAAGGTATTGTTTGCTTTAAATTGATTGCTTTTTCTCGATGTTATTTTAAAATAAAAATATTAATCGTTATCGTGAAGTAAATTATTTCATAATTTAAAATATTTACGAATGTCTGAAGACACTGAAGTACACTTTTAATTTACGTTTTTACTCATTTAAATAGTTTTTAATTCTTTAGTGCTAAAAACAGTTTTAAAAATGTTGTTAAATATTAACAAACATAAAATTTTACCTATATCTCTTATCTTAAAAAATAATTTAACATTGAACTGCCTAATAAGAATCGACAAAAAAAAACTACTAAATATTCCAAATGCGTCAATATCAATGAAACATCGTCCGCAAGCACCCCGGGGTAGGCCGTAAAGCGAAAAATTCGCCACTGCCGAGGACGCTCGCTATTTTCATATACACACACACACATACGTACTTCTACCATTTCCCCGAAAAAAGAGGAAACCTTCCGACCCTCAATCCCGTCCATCCCTCGTACCTCAGTTCTTTCGCACCTTCGTCGTCACCCCTTCGCTTTATCTCTTATCGCGCACGTTTCCCTATTACATCCTCCGCCCTTACCTCTCTCTCACTCGCACCCTACGTCAAGTTGCCGACCCAGACACATACATACATCCACGCATCGCGTTGTAATCCTTCACCTTGGCACGAGCTTCGCTTTCTCTCTCACTCGCCTCTATCTCTCCGCATGTGTGACGAAATTACACGTTACACGCGCGCGTCCGATCTTCCCCGAGTCGTATAATAGCATGTTATTATGTCGAAATTATTACCGTAGTCGCGTCTATTAGCGGCTTAATCTGATCTCGTGTCCGGACTAGCATACTCACACACATATCTCTCTCTGCACGTATGTGTATGTACATACAGCTTTCGGGTATGCGACCGGACCGTCATGGCTCAGCTCTCCAACCCTTTCTCATCGCACGCGCGCATGCACCTACACAAACATACGCGAGCGCCGCGCGTACAGGAAACCCGATATCGGCATTTCGAAATACGCGCGCGTACGTGTGTATACATATATGTATGTACTACGTGCATTCGCGGGACGCTCGAGATAAGGATGCGTGGCCCATATCGGAGAGCCAGAGGGGAGAGCATTGACCAGTAGCCGCCGCCGCCGTCCTGGGATTTAAGCCCGCGCCGGAGCCTAATGCCCGCGCGCGCGGATGTCGAGAGTTCGGAATCCCCAGCAGGCGGCCGCCGAGAGTGCAGAGAGAGAGAACGAGGGGGAATAGTTTTGCGCGCCCCCCACAGCTGAATTATCGTTAGTGCAGCAGCAGCCGAGGAGGAGGAATCGTGGCTGTGGGTGTACGTGTGTTGGTGGAGGCGTGAATTCTGCGCGAGAGATGTCGGGGACCCCGTGGTCACGATGTTTCTTTATTGGGGGCGAGGAAGAGCGGGATTAGGAGAATTAATGGGCGCGGTGTTGGGGCTGCTCATTTTTCCTTAGTTTGGTCGTTAAGAGATGGGAGCGTGCGTTCATCGATCTTTTACGTAGCTGCAGTCATATTTTTGAATGGCGAAATTGTGGAATTGATCGACGTTTAAGCTTTTGATGTACAAGGAAACAGGTATTATGTTACTTGAGGCAGTATTACGTGATAACACTGTTTATTTGAATAATGTCACTAGTATACGAGCTGTCGTCTACATTAACAGGTACATCAATATAGATATTCCCCCTGTGTAATGAATCCCCAAAGGGGGTCAGCCGGTTCGATCAATAATCAATGTATCGACCGGTCGCGAGCCGGAAAGGTTAAGTGCACCGTATGTTATTTTATACCGAGATATCTCCTTTAAAAATCACCAGTTACTTAAAACGCGTGTATTATTCACGAACCGTTCGTTATTATAAACAATTTAAAAGGCTTTTCGAAAAATTTAAAACAATCTTAATGGTAATGAATTGTAAATATCGAATGTACATTATCTGTTTAATTAATAAATGAATAAATATAACAATAAAATGCTGTTTGAAATAAAATGTGACGAGTGTGTGTTTCGATTAACCTCGTGCCAGAACAGCATTTCCAAGGAATTTAATAATTAAAACTGAGTTTCAATTATATACGTGTGGTCCCTATACAATCCTCCAATTGTATATACCAAACGTTAAGATCCTCTCCCTTTGCTCTTAACGTCACATAAATATCTTCTTTTTTTTATATACGGAATAACTTTACACAACGATAAAAGATAAAAGAAGTTTAAGCGGCGAGAGGCGCGCGCGCGCATGCAGGGATGCAGCGGCATATGAATTTAATGCCGGACGTTTATTCTCGACAGTTTTAGGTGTTACTTCACACTACTTTCTCCATTCCTCCGAAAAATATATACCTACCGTAACGTAATTTATGGTTATATGGGGAGGAGGAATTCCGTAAACGTACGGGTGTTTAACAGATTCACGTATTTTTTTTCTTCTTTTTCCCCCTCTGCGAGATTTATAAATTAGGTTGTCCCGCATTAAGAATGACTAATGTTTGTTAGTTGTTTTTACAATAAAATAATCGTAAAAATTTGGTAATGTTACTCATAATTATAATTAAACCAGAGCACGTACAATATTAACATCTCAAACCACAACCATTTAACCGTACCCCAAAACATCATCATCACCGGTTCTACTTCCCCAACCAAATCATCATCAGCAGCAGCTGCGTGCAACCGAGCCAACAAACACTCTACTGACCGCACAAAAGAGACGCCTCTTCTTCCCGAAAATCCATCCTCGGAAACCTCGTCAATGACCGCTAAGTCCGCGCTCGCGCATAGCTCAGGCGGCTAATCGCAGAATAGGTCGTCGGATTTGCCTCTCGCGCAATTAGCCTCCCGCTGCGTTGTTCTTTCCTTTTTCTCGGCCGTGTGCGCTTGCGTGCTTTTGCGCACGATCGTAAGAGAGCTGCCACCGATGGATGTAGCCCGGATTGACGGGCGTGAGAGAGTGAGCGGGGTTTAGAGCGAGAAGAGCCGTTTTTCTCGATTTCGACTGCGGGCTGCGCGCTTGAATGGCTGGATTTAAAAGGGTGTCCGTTACACGAGGTGTGTTCTCCACGAGGCTTTTCCGCGGTCGTTAGCGCTGATATAGTTTCGAAATGGGTATGGCATGATTTTGAATGTTTGCCAAATAAATGCCGTGGTTAAGGCTAACAATGATTATATTGTATTTGTGATTGTCACAGTATAAGGTTCTTTTTCAATATAAAAGTTAATATAAGTGAATTCGAATGTCTTTTAATTAAGAAAATAATTATATTTTGATTAAAATATATTCAACTTGTTTATCTTAAATTATCATAAATGAAATGCACATGTACTTTTCACGATTATAACCCTTAACGTCATTGGGTATATAAACCTATATTCTTTAGTACCATTCTTAGAATCCCGCACATAATTACCAATATACCACAAATGGGGACTTGTACGATGATTTACGAACCGTGAAAAATCCCCTCAAACCTCCACTCACATCAAAGACAAAGTCAAATCGTTGATCGCACATCGTAAATACCCTAAACGCTTCATTCCCACCTTCTCCTCCTCCCTCCTTGCGCCTACAATTCCAAGCACACGCGTACCCCGCCTCCGCTTTTCACCTCCGCGCTCACTTTCGCCGTCGACTGTACATGCAGAGAAGATCGAGCGTTGGCCCTTAAATCACAGGGGCTTATTTACACGACGCGGCGGCAGTCACCGAATTTCTCTGCTATACTGCTACAGAGCAGCGGCGTTGTTAGGTATAGACCCTGTACGTATATACACTGCGCCGTCCAATCCCGGGAAAGCTCGATGGGTGGCCAATTTCCCCGGGGAGGTATAGCCACCGACGCCGCCGCGGGGTACGTTAGCGAATATCGCCCGGCGAAAGAGCTGCCCACCTTTCATTGATTTTTTGAGCTCTCAATCTCATGTGGGAGTATATATGTATAAACATGCGAAACTCGCCGGACGCTTGATTGGATTTTAATAGATTCGTGAGGGCCGGGGCACTTTATCGGGGTTCCATCCGCCGTGGACCGAGCCTTTTTCGCTCGCCTCTCTCTCTCTTTCTTTTGATGCAGCGAGAGAGAGAGCGAAGCCGGTTATGAATTTATTAAATTTCTCGTCGCCGGGGAGACAATAATGTAAGCGCGCGCTCGCGTTCTCGATATTGCGTTTCCATGTAGTTTATTAAGCCAGTGTGATGCGTTGTTTTTTTTAATTTACGTTGATGAATGGTAATAACGTTCGGCTTTTGATCTGCGTGTTTATTGTTTTTTGGTGACAAAGTGGAATTTAATAACAATAAATGAATAAGAAGAGTGTATAATAATAATGCGAATGGTGTTTCAGTTAAATTATGATTTTGTTTTTATTACAGTTGCATTATATAGAGGCTTTTACAACTGATCATAAAATAATGTAAAAATGTCATTTTTTATGCATACAATTCGTTCTGAGCACCCTTTTCAAAGCGATGTAAAAATAATCGTTAAGATTACATTAATATTCATTTTATCGATCTGTAATAAACGTGCACTTAGCACTTTAAATAATCTCTCACAATTAATTACACGTATTCATTATTCAATACTGTTTGTGCTTGATACTTGAGACAGTAAAAAAACATTTTTGTTTGATATTTGATGCACAATAAAAAAATTATGTCATTGAATACACATAAATATATTATTTATTTCCTGTAATGGAACCAACAGCTATATATACTCAATACGAGCAGCAACAATAAAAAAATAATTAAACAAGCCCAATTGTCAAGAACCAACTAACACAGTTTCTTCCGACCCGGCCCCTCCGTAAAAGGGTATAGACACAATTATATACCTTCTCCAAGGATGCAATCATGCCCTTCGAAAGTTTCGTATTTCACGTCTCCCGAACGCCCACGAGGCAGAGAAAAGCAAAGCTGAAGAGAGAAAGAAAAAAAATGTTACGACACTCGAAATCGCAGCATCCCGCTTGTTTGCCCAATACTCCTAATCCTTCGGCTTTCCACAAACCGAAAACTCACGGCATGTCGCAACAGCATGAGTTCCTCCTTACCTGCTTACATACCTGCACGGACGCCCTTCTGGGCCATTCACTCTCGCGACCGCATCAGATACAACGCGACGCTGTGTGTGTGTCACACAATGCGGGCCCTTTTTTCCATCGCGCGAGAGTGCAGAAAAACACGTTTTTCGGTGATAAATTCCGGCGTGTCTCTCTCTCTCCGTAGGGACGACTCTGGTATGGGTTTTGTCGCGCGCGCGCGACGCTTTTTATCTCTCTCGTCCCAGCCGGTCTCTGTCCGTGTGTGGGGAGGCAAATTTAGGGTTTCCTTTGTCACACGATCGATCGTGATGGAGTCGAACGTTGTATACCGGCGTCATTTTTAAGTGACTGTCGGTGTCGATGCGGCGAGGAATCAGGGGAACGCGGCGAGTATGAAGAGGGTCGTAAGTCACACGCTCGATTCTTATACTAGCGGTGTGAACGCGATGGATAATTTATTGCTATTGAAAACTCAATTAAGTGCCTCGTTCGTGACTCGTTGGGTGGCGAGCACGAATATTGACTGTGGATGCCGATCAATTCACTTTTGCCGACTTGAAAATGGTTATAATGTTTATTTTATATATATGGTTTATTTAGTTTTAAATTCCGAAACGTTGATTATTTACTTTTTTTAGAAAGGTTTATTCACGAATTCTAATTATTTTTTAGCCATCCTGTCAAAAGTGTAAAAAACTGGTTCATTTTAATTTAATTTTAAAGTTTTAATAATGGTATGTTAAAAATCATTTGTTTACATACTTTACATTTCAATGTTATGTTTTTAATTATAAAAATATGCCGTGTTGTCAAAGAGATATCATAATTAAACATGCTATTTTCGTTGTCGTGGTTTTCAAAGAACTTGCGCGTAAAATGTTAATCAAAAGCATACCTCTGTGTAGAAATATTTTTTAATATACAAGAGAGAATCTCTTCCTCACATCGTTCTAAAAATAGCAAAAAAAAGGGGACCACCAACCATCGTCATCCCCGAAACACGATCACCTTAACCATGACCCTCGTCGAACCTCTTCGACCTACGCTCTCAAAAACATCGATTACCATGGGTGCGCAAAACAATCCCTAAATTTTCCGGCTGCCCGAGCAGCAACCCGAGCGTCATAAACGTCGCGTCGTCTCACCCTGGCCAATGAATCAGTCCTACCTATACCCGCACGCGCGAAGCCCGATTAATCCGATGTGAAGGACCTCCGCGCACGCGCGCTTGTATATTATACATAAAACTCACCTCCACGCGCACACCTTCAAAAACGCCGCCTCTCTGAACTCGCGTTATACTATACCCCTCTTCTTTTTTTCCGAAGGCGCCGCGTGACGTATCCGATTGCGCCGTCGTCTCGGGGCATAACGAGTTCCCCCGGTGCGGGAGAGAGGGACGGGAATATTAATGAAGGCCCCCCAGGCGCCACTGCGCTTCAAAGGACACGCGAAAATCGCCGCACGCGCAGTGAAAATTTTGCGTTTCGGGCTGGAAGAAAAATGAAAAAAATAATTCGAGCGCGTGGATGCTAGGGGCAGATGGACGCGAGTCGTACAAAGGGAAGCATTCAGGTGCGTGTGTGTGTGTGGTGTTTTCGGGGGATTCCGAGCGCGAGGAATTCTTTTGAGGTGGATATGCGCGAGATGTAATCTTAATTAATATGGTTTCTGGGCCAGCGAGCGGACTCTGAGATATGATGTTTTACGAATTGTGGGAACATTTTTTGGTGTAATTAGGAACGTTATATTTGTGGGTATTGTGCTTGAATTATGATAATTTATTTTGACATTATTTGATTATTTGGGGAAAAGGTGTGAAATTTTACTTTAAATTTTTATACTGAAATTCGAGTCGCATATTTTCTGTAATAACTAAATTGCATTACACTATGCGTATAAATTTTCGCCAGGTATAAATACTTAACAAAATATTTCTCTAAATTTTTTAGATAATTCAAACAGTTCCGCGAAGTTTTCGAAATATTTCATAAAGCTTATTAAATTAGTTTTAGCGATAGTGTACCTTAAAACTTTAATTATTTCTCCGAATTACATGAAAGGATCTTGTTATTAATTCGCATTACCGTTAGGCGACGCGTGTTTTAGTGCTAATGCCAAATGTATACAGGAGATTTTACGCGAGCGTTTGAAGTGCAAAATCAGCTCGAAACGAGTTCATCTCTGCTCGGACGAGTCGCGCAAGCGGCGAGCGCGCGGAAGTGGCTTTTTCCCTGAGCTTCGAAGTTATCCATGAAAGCAGTTAGTTGAAGGGATTTTATTTTGCGCTGGACGGTAAAATTTTAATAAGCATCGTGACAAAAAAATTACTAGAAATAACGCGGAATTAATCACCTTCGCGATAGTATTTTTCGTATTTTATTCTCAATGGTTTATTTTCAAAGTTGTCGTATGGTTGTTATGCGCTTTACTTATTTTGAAAATTTACTTTACACTTTTAAATATTTTTTAACAAAATTAATAATCAGAACAAAGACACTTTTACGCGAATTTTTCGAAATTAAAACGCGTTTTTATAAAGTTTATGATATTATCTCTTGATTATGTTTACCGTTATTTTTGCCACTGCAGCGCATCGCACGTGTACAAAAGTTTTATAATAATATAATCAAATGTTTTAATTATAAAAACTAATTAATTTCGAAAAAGGTTTCCTATGCAGAACTCTTTCTATCCTTGTTTCAGTAGTATACATAAAAAGCTTGCGCATAAATTTACTTATCTTCTTTTCTCACCCTTTAATCACGCGTCGCGTTGAAATTCCAAGCAAAGCCGATTTTAATTTCTCACGCTACTATACACTCGGTACACCGAAAACGCCTCGTGTGCGCTTACCACCCAACTCTCTCTCTCTGTCTCCCACTATATATACCTATAGCCATCCATAGTTATACCCGTTAAACGCGCGCTCTAGCCGGCAGCCGTTCCATTGAATTGTGAAGAGCGGCGGGCGGCTATATCGGAGATCGTGATCGATGATATTCGCAACAATCTCGCGCGCGCATCGCGGCACACAGCTGTCGCGCGGTACGTATATAACACACATAGCGAAAACTTCCGGCTCTGCGTGTGTGTTCATATATATACATATACGCGTTCATCTCTTTCCCCCTTGCGCTATTGCTTTCTCTATTTGTTCTCATGTTACCTTTTTATCTTAGGCACGCTGCTTTCTTGGCGTGCGTCAGTCTGAAGAGGTTACGAAAGCGCGCAGCTGATATTTTGGAATATTCCGCGTCTGCGGGTGGTACTGTTGAAAATATCGATAAATGATAGCGAGGGCGGTGGGAGTTTCTCGATGCTGTCGCGATAGTAATGATGTTGGGCATCGAATTTTTTTTACCGTTGAAGAGTGTCGTACCTGTCACTTGTGAGGACAGAGATGATCGATACGATTGTAATTTACCTTTGCTTTGTTGGTATATTTTTCTTTTTCCTATGCATTTTTTTTCTTGCATTTATTTTGCTATAGTTAAATGTACGTGACAACGTCTCTCGTGCATCGTTTATCGAATTTCTCCACTCTGAGCGTGACAGCGTAATGTGAAGCGTCTCTGTAACTTGATATAATTATTATGATAAAAAATAGTGGGTTGATTCTCTGTTAGCATTGTATAGAAAATTGTTGGGGTGCACGATATAGCAAGATTAATCTTAATATTGTATTGTCTTGCCTCAATATTCAAGACAATAATCGATACAATATTT
>UXGD01003838.1:0-19043 GCA_900474315.1 Torymus auratus
GTGATCTCGTATAGTATGAGGTACACAGATTAAGAAAAAACGTGTACCAAAGGTGTGCTCCTAAAAAAAATTTTTCCAAGTTTTGTGACGCAAAAAGTGTGATAGTTTGGCGGATTTACTCATATAGGTGTATAATATAAAAAAAGCTACCACCGCATCATGTGCCACGCGACCAGCTGACCAAGTCCGCTTAGCTAACGAAGTTCTTTTCAAGCGGCGTTAATCCGCGCCGCGCGTATTTTCGCGCGCTTATTTAGCATAACGGCCTTGGCTGCTGCAGCAGCAGTGATTTGATCGCGTTAGCTGGATTTTCGGGATTTACATTGTGTTCCGGGAGGCTTTTTTGTTCTCGGCTACCGGCGGGAACTGTGATCGATATATACGTATATATACACATACGTATACAAAAGCGCCAAGGTGAACTTTTGTCATCGTTGGCTGACGAAGGCACGTGTGCAGTGCTGTGTGCGCGTTTTATCGCGTATTAATTAACATGCATTAGGTTCGGGTCGATTGGCGGGGGCGCGGGATTTAACTCTTTTGTTTTAAGTGTACGCGCGCGCGCGCGGCGAGTGAATGGAAATCGTCGCGTAAGTGAAAAATATTGAACGATGAATTTCTTTTTCTCCTATTTTTGGGGAGTTTTTTTTCTCTTTGGGTTAATGATTGTATGGCTTGCAGTTTGTGTGTAGGTAAGGTTATTGGAGGCATGAAGGTTTGCGTGGAAATTTGAGTAATCAACGTGTACTATTTATAGATGAGGATAGCGTGCATACGCGGATTGACATATATTCTTCGAGTTCTATTTTAATGCACTTTTCATTAGTTTCCTGCTCTCCCTGGTTATTAACTTGAAATAATGTTTTCAAAGATGATACATTCTTCGCAGTGGGTTATTTTTACTTTTAGATTGCTTTCTGTTATATCAATCGAAAATAAACAAAGTATCATGTAAAAAGTACGTTCACAATTTCTTTTCTTAGACCTAGCTGCTATTAATTACGGAGAAGAATTTAGTTTATGAAGGGATCGAATTTTATAGCTCGAAAGATAACTCAGGAAAAATTGCAACATTCCTTCTGGAACTTGGCAAAACTGCTATATTTCCACATTTATTGCTACAGTTTCTTTGCAGTTCGGTACAGGAATTTTCTCGCTACTTCCGCTCGTAACTTCTTTTTAATAGATCCATATGACCAGTTACAAGTTATCCTCTTTTTTACAACCTCCGTTTACGATTTAATATAAATTTTTTAAACATAGTTCCAAGAACAGCAAATGAATTATTGACATTTACGAGAAGTTCCGATCTTCTTCCTCTTTCCGTAACATTTGAATTCTTTATAAGAAAAAATTCTTTTTCTTTTTCAAATGATTTTTTTTTATTTGTCGTCAAACGCAAGAACCGTATGAATTTTTTCGTTTCTCGCTTTTTCAATTTCCGCGAACTTCACGAAACATCACACAATGGCTCTCCTTGTCAAAATATTCTACAAAAAATTTAAAATTTCAAAAAATTCAAACTGAAAAATCAATACATCTCTTCATACACTCTAACTATACGTGTACCCATATTCATTTTCTACGATATACATGGCAACGTCAATATTTGCATTGACATCTAGGAAAAGTTTCTACAATACCAACCCTGAGCAAAAATAAAAACAAACTTGCACACCCCTTCATCCAACTCAAAAACTCCAACCCTCTCCTCTTTTCTATTCAACACCTTGCCGCTAACCTCATTCACACTCCGCAAAACCAAAACTCCAACAATCGACATTTCACTCGTTCCCTCACACCGCAGTTCATTGTAACAGCCTCGGGTGCACCTCTATACATACCCCTCCACCGAGCGGCCTCACGCACACAGCCTGTCACGTGCACTCCTTCGAACAATCGCCTGGCACGTGCGAATCATTTTTCCCTGCACATTCACGCGTGTACTCACCGCTGATGGCTTTCCGCTCGGAGCAGCAGCAGCAGCAGCACTGCTACTCGTTCCTTCGTCCTCGTCGTCGTTGCTGTCACGTTGTCCTCGGGGCAAGCAACATCGTCGTCGCACGAGCGCTGATGAGAATTAATCGTCGGGGTGGGCTATAGGTTCGGAAAAATCCGTATAGCAAGGAAAGACAACTGTGGTATCAGTACCAGCGTGTCATTCGCCACTCGCGTGCATCGCCGCCGGCCACGCCGGCGCGGTCTGTCTTCTTCATTAGCTACCTTTTTATAGAGCCGGGCGATTAACCTTTTAGGAACAACGGCGAACCAGTACCTTTTACGTGTCTGCACACGGACACATACACACTGCACAATTATAATATTAATACTCCGTTTTTTTCTCTCGTTATCGTTTGATACTCTTTAGCGGGAAGATATGTCCGCACGTGCCGCAGGAACGCGCGTCGCGGAGGCGCTCGGCCGACTGATAGTGGCGGACGCGGGAGCGCAGATTTCGCCGGTGTGTTTCCCCCAATGTCAGGGAGAGAAAAGCGCGCGCGCGAACGCCCGCCCGACACCGACGCCGCTGCGCTTGCGCGCTTTCGCAGAGTGAAGCGTGCGGTAGCTGCCGTACGGAAGCGAGGAGCTTTAAAGCTGCTGGATGGAGAAACGGTGGTGAGGTGTGGGTGATGTTGAAAAAGTGGAGTATTGGATGATTTTGGGTTGGTAAGGTCGTAATAAGGTTTGTAAATTTGTTTATTTAATGAACGGTGTTGTAGAAAAGTTCATTTGGTGTGGGATGGTACAGTGTGAGATTTCAATTTGTTTTGTTTGATTAAGCGCAGAAATATATATCCGCTGTTATTTTGAATGAAAATTGAAGACTTTTTATTAAAAATTTGTCAATATTGACATATAAGAATATTTTCATTTCATCGCGTAAATTCTCATCAGAAGAATTGCTTCATACTATACTGTTTTTGAAATATTAATGAATGCTTCTGGTTCAATAATCAAAAGCATATCCCTGATCAGAATAATTCATCGTATACTCATGTTTTTCAAATACTAATACACGCTTCTTGTTGAAAAAAAAATTCTCGTGCGAATCAATTTTTCCTATACATTCGAATTCTCAGAACCTCCGATACCAACTAGCATTTTAAACAATTCCAGAAATATTGCCAGGTCATATCGAGAGATTGATAAATTTTCCCGGAACCCTGAAAAATAATAGCCGATGCGAGCATGCACGAATATTTATATTCTTTCCTATAGCTACCTCCAACTCCATAACATTCGGCTCGATAAGTTTACGAGCTCGCCATTTGCATTCACCTTCCGCACCCTAAACCATTCAGATCCCCACTCGAATCTCCGATTTTTCAACATTCTCTGAAAACGCGCACGCGCGTAAACTAATCGACGAAATGTGGCTGCTCCTCAGGATGAATAATAGAGAACATTTCCCGAACTCCCCCTCTCACTCTGTATTTATATGTAGAAAATACGTTAAAGAAAACACTCTCTCGCCGCCACGTCTCCACATACGTCTTTTAGTGTAATATGTGTACGTGCTCGGCGGCAGATCCTTTTTATTTGGCGCCGAATGATCGAAGATCGAGTTACAGTAGGACGCGCCGAGGGGAGGTTTTTTCCGGTGTTTATTTACGGCGATTTTATATCTGATAATACTATATACGCTAGATAAGGCTCTTAATTCTCGTATAGATTTTGCATCCCTCCCCCTCCATGAAAACCTAAATTATATTTCGCGCTGTAATTGAATTTGCTATTACGGCGGTATAACCGAGTTGTGGCGCCCCGTCCGCTCTCGCAACGTTATTAAAAAATCGATATTCTATTTACGATGAAAAAAAAAAGAAAAAAAAGGATGGCAGGGTTTTCCCTCGCGTCAGTTTCGCTGTTAACGACACGTTGCTTTACGAAATTCTTCATTATATTTACCTTTCGAAACTTAAAAAGAAATTTAATTAAGCGCACGCACATTTTACAAAACCACGTCGTAATTTACTTATATACAATGTAAACAGCCGCGCAACACGCTGACCACATCTAATTATACTACCTTCGGCATTAAGAGAACGCGGTCGCGCTAAAAATAAGCAAGAACGCACTTATCCACACACACACAGGTGTGCGTCTTTCTTTTTTGTATCGGCGATGCGTAAGTCCACAGGGCGAGGTGAAATAGTGCTTGCGCGCGTGGGGCGGTGATACAGTGCGCTGATATTATTGAATTTACTTTGTTCTACAAAGTAAATTCATACTTTGTTTGGAAAATAAACCAAATTAATTTTTACAGATTACCCTTATTCATATTTTTTAATAAATATATTTACAATTTTTACAGTAATAATTTAAAACTGTTTTTAATGATTTATGGTAATAGGAGTGCCGACGGATTCCCTGCATTCAGGCGTTCCAGTAGCACTTTTCATAATCAAGGTATGAGCGGAAGCCAAAAGGCTGCTGCAATGTTTTCAGGTCCCTACATGCCCTGGAAAACGTTTTTTTACATGCGGGATTGTTTACGCCGACTAGCGTATTTTTAACAATTTTCTTGCGATATCTTTGATTGCTTATAATTTCCTGAATAATCAATATTTTTTAACGAATCAGGGCTTAAATTTTAGCTTTTACTGTCTACTTTTAGAATTTTGTTTTTTCGTTTTCTTATCTTAAATATGTACAATATGACAGTCAATAGAAGAAACATTTTTTAACGAAATAAAGGATATTTGAAATTAAAATGCCGATATCTCAAGAAAAAGGGCCCATTGGACAAAATTGTCAGCACTGGGCTTCATTTTTAGGTACTAGAAATCGACTCTCCAATGCCCTCTCCAATCCGTTTCCCGTAGGTTAGACCCTCTCCTTGTAAGTTTGAAGGGATTTAAATAAAAACAAGTCTTAGTGCTCTCTCACTAAACTACCTACGTAATTTATATTCGAAAAATAATTATTTTTTGTAAATATATATATATACATATAACAAAACTCTCGTGTTCTATATTTCATCGCCCACAGCACCGAAAAGGCCTCTCATCAAAGAATGAATCACAAACACACCTCTGCCTTCTCTCAAAATCTCGGGCGCCCAGCAATATATCTGATCCACATTCCTCAATCGATAATAAAAGCCCTCTGCAACTGCATGCTGCGCGCACAGCACTATACTTAACGCGAGATACGTCCACCTATCTCTCTGAAACTTCAATAGTTACTAACTTAACACACGTTGCGGGAATAGAAAGAAAACTACTGAACCAAGTCGAGCGGCAAATAAAGTAATCTCTGCGTGCTCCTGCACGAGCTCGGGAGGTTCTCTTCCGTGCGATAGAGTTCGGACAGTACGAGACAGTATGAAAAAGGGATCGGTTTCTGTCCTCTTGTTGGTATACTCGTGTGTGCTCACAAGGTTCACAATTCTCTGTGGTTTCGCATGAAAAATCCCTCGTAAACGTGTCTTTTGAGAAGAAACCAACTGTGTAAACTAAAAGCGCCAGCGAGTTTTCAATATCGATGGTGTAATACAAATTTCACTTTCGTCGAAAAACTTTCCTACCGCCCTTCGCCCTTGGCATTCCCAAATCCCAGTCCGATTCAAAATTCCGAAAACTTTCTATCCCTCGCTCGCAAATGTATATCTCCTAATAACCTATCCCGCCCTCCAAAAACCGCTCGTTAGCGGTATTTACAACTTTTCTGCCCGTCGAACTTCTGCATCGCTCTCCCCTGAGCCGCGTTGTATATATATATAATACATACCCGAATTTTTCATCGATCCGAAAAACTTTCCGCTCTCTATAAGACTCTCCATCCAAACTCGACATAAAATCGAAACTCCGCTGCGTACTGGATTAATGGAGAAGAACCTCTCCCTCTCAGGTATAATAAAGAGCGAGACTCGCGCGAGACCAACAATGCGCGTAATGGTGTAGGGTAAGAGAGAACGAAGCACTACACTCGCCGAAAAAGCGCCGGCGGGTCGCGTCGCGAAGTGTTGGCCGCGCGCGAGCTCAAAAGTGGCTATCCCTTAATTAATTAGGTAATTGCGAGTGAAAGTAGGTCTCGCGCGCCGCCGCGGCGAAGAGAATGAGCGGGAGAGTGAGAGAGAGAAGTAGGTTAGGTGTTGAGGGAGGAAAGAGAAAGAGTCTGAAAGACGGCGGCGGTGCCGAGAGCGAGCGCGGGTTAAAAATGTAAAGTGGAATATCCAGGTGAGGCGCAGTGGCAGCGGCTTTCTTTGTGCCCGCTCTATACGTGTGTACGTGTATACACGGAGCTTTTTGCGGCGCGCGAGGCGAGCTAGCGATGTTTGAATAAAGTTTTTGACTTGCGAGCTAGCGCGAGTTTTTCTGGAGTTCGCGCGATCTCGCTCTCGCAGTGTGTTATAAGTGTGTGTGCGAAGGGTATACAAGAGCGTGGATGTTTGCTGACACCGAATCTTGTTGAACGCTTGGATGATGCGCGCACACTTATACGGCAACGGTAGAGCCAAGGAGAGGGATGTTTATAATATGGAGTGGGTCAGAAAGTTGGGTTTTCGGTGTAAATGTATGTTTTCTGTGTTTTCTTTTTTTGTTTGGGGTGGGTGCGAGGGTCGGAGGAGAGTTATTTTCTGGCGTGACGGAAGGGATTATTATTTGTGGAGTGTTGATTCGGAAGTGGATGTGTCTTGTGATAAGAAATACGGTGGGCATTAAATACACGATTGGGGTGATGTTTTATGATGAAGTTGTAGGAATTTAGCAAATAAATTGTTACACGCTTGTTTTAGAATTTATGATTCTATTTTGCCTCATTGTGTAAACTGTACGAAGAGAGTTATTTGCATGTATTTCAAAAAAGCTCTAAGTTACGGTTCACAGCTTCATTGAAAAATTCATATCATTCTTTACAAGCTACAATCGATACGATAATCTTATATAACCCACTAAAAACCTCAATACATATCCGCCCATCGCGTATGCACCCCACAGACACGCTAGACAGCAGCTCAATAAGCCATTTAGATATTACGACGCGGCTTAACAATCCATTCTGCCCCATTATACTCCCCCTTTCCCCAATACACTCCTCAATCCTCCTCCCACAACGCGAACTGCTCCATATACATACACCCTCGCAACACACCACTGTATAACCATCCGTGCGCGAGATACAGCAGGCGCTGCAGCCTGTCGACGTCTTTTGTTCTCGCGTTCGCTCCCCCGCGGAGATTTCCGCGCGCGCGAGAGAGAGAAAGATTGCCCACTAGACGCGAGACAAAGGCGCAAGCGTGAGAAAAGCCGTCAAGCGGATTAAAAAGTCTCGCGAGAGACAGAGAGAGCTTTTTTAGCAGCAGCGTATAGCTCTAGATTCTTTATTCGCTGCGCCAAAATCGCACGCGAGCGGTTAATTTGCAATTCAATTTTAATTAAAGCGAGGGATATATGCGTGTACGTATATGTGTGTGTGTGTGTGTAGACAGCGGCGAGTGTTTTTGGGGATTATGCGGATTTTCGTTTTTGCGTGGGGGAGAGCTTTTGTGTGGAGATTCGAGCTGGGGAGGGGAGAAATGGAAATTTTCGGGAACAGGAAAAAATAGGGGGAGTGGAGGTCAAAAAGTTTTTGTGAGTCCGCGAATTGCAGTTATACGTGTGATGTGTATGTGGGAGCAAAGTTTCGTGAAGAGACATTGCCCGCTTTTTTTGAATAATGCGAGACGTGGGATTTCCTTAGTTTATAGTGGTCATAACGGCCGGAAATGCATGGCCGACGTTCTTTAACGCTTTTAAAGTTCGATACGTGTATTTTGTCACTTTTAAACGTACGCGGTGATTCATTATTTCTCAGTGCTATTTTCGCGGTCGTTTATCGCTGTTTGAAGTGCAATGTTACCATGTACCTAGTCTATTATTAAATGCAAACGTATGTGTGTGTGCGCGCACGTACACACTGGCATAATGATGAATTATGAGCGGCAAAATGCATGCATGCGCGCTTCATCCTCCTTGAAACTTCGCCTCGCGAAGCACGCATATACTATGCTACTACCCTTGTAAGTCTCGCCTCCAAGAATAATACACCATAATCCCTTGTCCTCAAACACGTTTTCCGCAATGTCACCCCGAAAACTTTTTTCACCGCCGCCTTAAAGCTACTCCCCTCGCGTCCCTCCTAAAAAGTTCCAACACTCGCGGTAAGCGACCCTCCATCCTCTTCGCTCCACTGGATTTATGATTTACGCTCTCTCACTTCTCTCCCCTCTATAATATACAAGAACGCCGCGGGAGGAAGTCGAAATCAACAATCAAGGGCTCAGCAGCGGAGGCTTTGGCGCACACGCGATAAATTCTGCAGGCGCCACGGGGACAAACTGTGTGAGCCGCAGCGACGACGCTGAGTCTTCTTCTTCTTCTTCTTCTTTCTCTCTAACGATATTTTATGCATGTACATCCTCTCCGAGGCTCTCTCGTAATGCGCTCCTTGAACTCCGGCGAAATGGCATTCTTCCGCCGCGAGCGGCGGTGGTGGCTCACGTGTGAGAGTGTAAGTCGTACCTAGAGAGGTTGTAGAAGCTGTTAGGCGAACAGCGAGAAAGACAGAGAATAGAGGCTTATTAACTTTTGAAAGTCAAAAGTAAATTGAGTATTTTGTAATGAGGCGTTGGGGATTGTAGCTTGGTTATATGGCTCTGTGTGTGAGGGCGCCTTGTTTTGAAGTTATTTTTAGTTTGTAATTTATTTTATATATTAAATTGCGGATTGTGATGAGAAAGTAACGTATTTAATTATGTTGTATATATTAAATGTACAATAATGTTACATTTTTGTAAGATTAATTTTTAAGGATTTCAGCAGAAATACTCGAATAAATTCGTTTTAATCTCGTAAAACTGTTTTCCTGGATTCACATGCAGTTTTCAGTAATAATTTTTGTTCCACATTGTTTGAACGTTATGATATAATATTTTGTCGTTTTAACAGAAAACCAACAAAATGAATTTTCATCAGACACATTTTTCAATCTGCGGCGTATAAAACTGTATATATACTTTTACACATTATTTATTTGCTTAATTAACGAAAGAGATTAATCAAGAATTTAATCACTTTTAAAATACTCTAACAATATCAGTAACCTTAATTAAATAAACATTTTTCTCGTTAAAATTTATATACAAAATCGCTAATGTAAATAAATATTGAAATATATCAATGTAGCACGAATTCGCAGTATAGACGTTTCAGCGTAAACTGCGCTGTCAAAGATAAAAACTTTTAGCACAATAAAAATATATCATGAATGGAAATTCGAAAGTTTGCGAAGCGCTATTTTTTCCCTTCAAAATAGCGACTTTGTAGCGAAATACGAAAAAAGTCGAAAAGCGAAACTTTTATTTACCTCTAAAATTTTAACGAATAGGTGCTAAATCGACTGATGGTTTCATTTTACAGACTATCGGGATCCAAAGCGCACGCACAGGAGAAAAACAGAGAAATACGAGTGTACGCGATTCGTTCCTTTAGATCCTATTGTACAAAAAAGGCAATTTCCCAACTTGATGTTATTCGATCGTTCTGTATCTATCACGGGAAAGCCTGAAGGGAGTATAGGGGTGGGAGGATGAGAACTCCAGAGTGAATTCCGAAAATTCCAATTCACGTTGGTTGAGCCCTCTCGCTTTAATGATTTACATATAGAGCAAAATCATACAACGTATACATATCGTGCAAAATTCTTAGCGCTAATATTCTTAAAAAAGTAGCTTTATTGATACGGTAACAAAACAGTGACTATCATACAATAATATTACTAAGCTTACATCCTAAGTTAATATTTATAAAAGGATCTTCAACTCGCGTCCCTACGTGTATTCTCCACTTCTCCTCTTCTTTTCTCCCTTTCATTTTTTTTGTTATCGCCGAGCTCGCACGCGACGATACTTTCATTTCCGGGTCGGCCGATCGGGCGCACACAAAGAGTCCGGGGATTTCAGCATACGCGTAGTAGTACGCGCACTATATTCATCACTGAAAATTTTTTTTTTTTTTTTTTTTTCGGCAATACGCACGAGAGAGGCAAAAGTTTTTTCTCGCGGATTACCGAATCCAAAAGCCCCGGCGAGTTTGTATAGTAATCCCTGGAAAAAAAGAGAAAATATGCGCGAGCCGAGATCGAGCGTATACCTTGCGCGCACACGCTTTTTTCTCTCGCTTGCGCTCGTTCTCCGTTAATCCAGCGATAGGAGGGCAGCAGAGCAGCTTCGACGATGATCTCCCTTTTCACGGCGAGTAGAAACGAGATAATGAATCGGCGCGTTCTCCTATACTCCCTCGTTCTCGCCGGAGTAATGAAGTAGATAGTAGGTAGGTTGGTACAGCGGGAGACGGCGCCCGGCCCATCGCTCTCGTGTCCTGAAAGCCGAGAGCAGAGATTAAAAAAGTTTTCTTCTTCCTCCCACGCAGCTGGTGTATAAAGGAACAGCCGTATATAGTGCTGAATACTCACCTAACGTGTCTCGACTTCGTGGGAGTTTTTCGCCTTACCTCGCCCGCTTTTTCGGGGAGAGGCCCAGCTTGAGGAGATTGACGATGGGCGACTCGAAGGCCAGGGAGATGCAGAACGCCATGAGGTAAGAGGCTACAAAGTTCCCAAAGTACACGATGAGCTGGAAAAAGAGTGTGTGTCAATACTCCGCGCTCTCTGCACTTAGTTGATGAAATTTTATGAGGTAGAGGAACTTTCAGGTAGTTTGGTTTATTCTTAAGGGGTGGGTGGTAGCGAATATTAAATTGCGCGTGTTGAATTTCCGTGGGATGCTGCCTACGAGATTGACGTGATTGAATGTTTCTGTCGGATCTACGGACACGTGTGTGACGTAAGGCATGTAAACTTTTTAGGAGAACGTAAATCTTTTTTGTACGAATATGACAGCTGGAAAATATTCGAGCCATATTTGCACAACGTCAATTTGTTTATTTATTGTATTCGAATAAGTAACAGCGTTCGCACTGATTTATTTCCTAAAAGTTTAACTATGCAACATGAAATATAAACAAAGCCTGATTTATATCGCATAAAACAAACAAATAAAGCTCCGTCGCCATCAACTTACGACAAGGCCATTTTGGAGGTGCAGAGGTCCGTCCATCTGGGTCGACGTGAACATCATGATCATGGGATGCACGAGGTAGGCGCAGTAGGTGAGCCGCGACAGCGGGTAGATGAGCCTCAGCGAGAGGAGCTTGTCGACAAGGGGCGCCGCGCCAGTGCAGCACTGCACGACGATGAAGCTCACCGCTGCCGCCCAGGCGGTGTGACCGAGACTAGCGTACACCGAGCTCACGGTCACGCTCAGATTGTCCGGGTACAGGCCGTAGACCAGCGAGCACATCACCAGGCACGAAGCGATCCAGCCGAACACTCGACATAGCTGCGAACAGAAGGGGTTTAAAGTTTTTTGTTTAGGCCAGGAAGGTATTTTTTTCATCTATTGTTTCGAAGTGCGAAGTGAGAAATAATATAGTGGCTCGTAAAATCCTATTCTGTTGGAATTTTAGAAAATATGGAAATCGTATAGGGGGAAATATAACATATATCTAAGAGTGCGAATCGCTGATTCATATCTGTACGAGACGATGGCATGAGGTAAAATTTACGTTGCATAACTGCCTGGAGTGTCATTCTCGGGATTCGAAACGCGGCGAGCTTATGCGTAATGCATTGTACACTGCATTATAATAATTTTGCTATTACAACGAGACGAGAGAAAGAGGGAGTCAACGGTGAAAAATGAGAGACGATAAAAGTTTTACGGCGCGTGCGGCAATTCTTATTTCTCTTTCGCGTTCGTCAGTTTGAAGAAAGTTATACCTCGAAAATAAGCGTTAGCGTTTTATGAAGACGTTTATGGGGGGGAGGGAGATGGAATTATCGGGTAATGCTCAGGTATTAAGAAATCGCGCGTTAAAAAAATGTTCGCCTAGGCGAAAATACATTACGTTCGTTTTCAGCCGATGTGCTTTAGCAAAAAATATATTAATTTATCGACGAAAGGTGAAACAATTATATCCGAGATAGTTTTAGTATGGACGAAAAAAAAACCAAAATTATACAATAAAATTAATGATAAATAATAAACGAAAGCGCGTAATAACGAAAGTCTTTAAACACTCTTACAGTGTAAACACTTTTGATACCGAATATATATGCATACACGTAATCAGTTCTTTTGTAACGAAGAAATTTCCATTGCACAACACACGCGCGCGCGCGCAATATACATTCAAATCAATGAATTACCCGTTAAATAACCGAAACCGCGCTCATTCGCGCGCGCTTTATTTCTCACAGCTCGACAGCAGTTCTGGTCACTTTCGAGCCACGACCTCAAAGATTATCCCCCCGCGCGTAGACACCGTAACTCTCGCGCCACAACATAACTCACTCGAGCAAGAGGTCAATTCGCACACATGCACAGACTGTATAGGAAAATACTTGTGAGGCGTGGTGTTGTATCGTGTTTCCGGGGAGGCAGGCACACACTTACGAGAGGCATCTTGATGCTGCAGTTGGTCTTGAAGAGGAGATAGCCGGTCATCGTGCCGATGAAATACGGCCCGGCGCGAAGCCAGGGCTTGTCGTACAGCTCGTCGAACAGGGCGAATGGCTCCTGGATCCTATATGCGTGAGCGTGAAAGACAAAACGTGGGTTATACAGTGCTGATGTTTTTGTGTAGTGAGGTGAGATTTATCCGCGTAATTGAATTTCTTTTACTCGCGGGGCCAGATAAATTGCGCAATTGTCGTCGCCGGCGAGGCGCTGGGCGACTTAGATTGCAGCGTGTGCAGTTTGTGATTGTTGTAGTTTCACGTGACGATAAATCTGCCGGTATTAGACATTATTAGAAAACTGGATAATAAATTCGCTTTCTTTTTATCCTCATATATATTTTTACGTTATCGTTTCCATTGTACGTTTTATTCTTGGAAAAAAACCCCGCCGACTAATAAATTTCGTCGTATATATATATGTGTGTATACAGGTCAAAATGCATAGCATTCATATTTTACTGCGTCGAAAATTACCCTTTCATTCATATTCTAAATAAAAACACAAAGAACATCTGAATGAATTGCCGACGGCGTACGCGCTTGCGCGCTCGCACGGTTTATTCAAAATGTATTTCACGAAAATTCTATCAATTTTTTTTTTATCCTTTCTCGCGCAGAGAGATGGACGTGCTTCCTGCGCACCGAACCAACAGATTTATTCAAATAAATTCGCTCGAATTAACGTAATGGAGTTTCAACGGAAAATTGCCTCGGCTTTTCAAAAAAAGGGGGGAAATGCTCGCGCGCGTATAACGAAAATCAATGTCGCGCGACAAATTGCCAAAGCGGTGTAAAACAAAAAGTATATAATAGGACACGCGTTATAACGTTTTCCTATACATCGATCCACTTTGGAATATTGTCAGTAGCGGTATTTCAACCTCGCCCCGCGTTTACAAAAACGTGTCAATATATATAAACGTGAGTATATCTCCCATGTATCATTACCTATATACCGTTAAACATTAACGCAACAACACAACCCCGGCGTATATAAGAGTTAACAACCATGACGCACGTATAAGTGCACGCCTTATTTGCGGTGTGTACATCTGCTAACCCACTTGGAATCGTCGAGTATCTTCAAAAACCGCATACCATCCGTGTAAATCAGTACGCAGCGTCCCGCAATTATTCCCTTACACCTTCGCAGTAATCCCTCCGATAAAGGAGACGCGCGTAATACACTGTAAACCGCGCTGATTAAACGGAGCGGGCCATATACATTATCTGTAATATTACAAAGCGCCGCGCCGCGCGTGGCGATGAATTTTCCGCGCCCGCTTCCTCCATTATCGTAATGCGATACAGCGCGTAATAACTCGGTAATTGAATCGAGCCCTCGCGCGCTCGCAGGCACTTTAGCGCCGATAAATTCGTTTCGCGAGATGGATAGATAGATATATATTTCGCAACGCGGTAGTTCGTACGTATATAGGTATCGTATCCCGGAATGAGGATAAGTCCGAGAGATGCTGGACGAGTGCGTGCGCAGCCATCGGTATGTGTATACGTATTACACATTAGGTAACAACGGTGAGTTGCGTAATAGGTATATAGGCACACTTACGCGAGAAATTATGTCACACGCAAGTATAAGTGTGTTTATATACGCACCTAGCGACGTAATCGTTCGTGTAAGCGATGCCGAAGGTGGTGAACCAGGAAGAGACCATGATGACGAGGACGGCGGCGACGACGGCGCGAAAGTAGCGCACCGAGAGCAACAGCAGGAAGATGCCCAGGACGTAGAACTGCATGTCGTTCGCCATGTACCAGCTCCACAGCATGCACTGTATAGCGAAAATTGATGATTAAACTTGTATCTTGGTACGAGGTTGAGTACACAAGCTGATAATTAAGTACGAGAGGAGCTGGGTGTACACGGAAAGAAGTGTCGTTTATTAATTTTCTATAAGCTTGTTTGTCTTTGGCTTCGAGCTATATAAGATGGCGATTTTGTAAATATTGGTGCTGGTAATTAGCAGCGGGGTTTTACATTTTTTAACGGCGAGGGAGAAGCTTTATATTATCTGGGTCAGGGCGTATACGTTATATCCGAAAAATTTTGTTACTCGCTTTCATGGATATAATATAATTGAATGAAATTGTTGATAATGCGCTTCTGAAGTGCATAAAGTGCACTCGTGGATACACATGCGCGGCGGCTCTTTTCAATTAAAATGTTAATTAGGTGAATTATTTTTAAAATTAATCGCAAAGATCAGTTCTTAAACGAGCACTTTAGCGTTTCAATATTAAATTTCAATATTAATGCTGTATCAGCATGAAAGACCGTAAATAGCAATAACGTGTATTACAAAGTATAGAAGTATAACGCACTTGTAATTATTTACAAGCCAATTAACTTTTATTCCGCATGTTTATATATATATTCTTTTACAGAATTAATCACAATAAATTTCCATCCTGATATTTATGCGCGCAACTTCCCACGCGAATTTAAAACTTTTATTAAAAATACTAGTAATAACAACCCCTCGACTTCGTTATCTCCTCCATAAGTGAAGCAAATCATCTCGTAACTGGATTATTTCAACGTCGCTAAAAATCGACCATAAACCTCGATCTCTATAAAATTGCGTGACCTTCGCCGCCCCGCAGGCTTTAAAGCGTGTAAAATCGAAGGTGCGAGCTGGCCAAGGGCGAGCTTTCGCGTAACGACTGCGACTTAGCAGCAGGGATGATGGAGTTAGTTTTCGTGCTTCGACAGAGTCGGAAAATTTTTCCCGTGAGAGGAAGAAAAAACGCGGTAGTGGTACGAATTCCCCGATGATGACTCGGCGAGATTAGTAGACGACATGGATGGAATGGATGGTTGATTGAGATGTATCGTTATGTGATAAATATTTACATAGAGCTATGTTTGGGGGAGGAATTTGGTTGTGTAGCAATGGAGAATAAATTTGTAATGCTATCCTGTGACCGTAAATTAAAAGATGCTGCTGCGTGTTTGTGCTAAAAACAGAGATTACAGAATGCATGCATTCTATAAATTTTAAGCGCAATTTTAAACCCGAGATATTCGCGCGTGTGTGTATTCTCTTTTACCGCAGTAAATACAACGTTCGCTGCATTGTGACTATTTAATTAAAATTTCTCGAATTTTAATGCACGCATACCGACCGGAATAGCTTCATGTGCATGTAAAAGAAACATCTTTCCACGCATCCTCTGCACTTTGTCATAATATTTTACAAAAATTAAATAACCTCGTTGTAATTAAAAAATTCACCACCAACGTACACACAAGGTTTTGTCAAACAATGAAACGAAAAAAAAAACGCTTTCAAGATCATCGTGTTTACAATTGAACCATAAAACCGCATTAAACCTCGACACTTGTCTCCGTGCAACGACCTTAGCAAAGGCCGCAACCCAGACGCAAAAAAATAAATACACGAACAAAATATCTTTCTCCTCTCTCTCTCTCTCTCAGGTACATTACCATTTCCGTGCGAGGATATAGCGAGTTCACGTAGAGAGCATTCCTCCACCAGAATTGCTCGCACGTGTGGTGATCGATGATCTGGGGCGAGAAGACGGTCATCGACATGGCGTACTTCATGGCGATCACGTTGATCCCGAGGACGAACAGGTACGACGGCGTCAGCCTTTGAACACACGCCCCCCAGAAAATACACGTTTTATACACAGACATATATACACACACAATGCTACCCACAAGAGACAATATATAATATACATCTCGCGGCACGCGTTGTGTCTCCTCGATCTCATTGTTCGCAGTCTGCGTCTGAAACTTACCGAACGAATCTGTAGAGGATCATGATAAGGAACTTGCTGGCGCTCGCTCTGGCGAAGTTGCCCTTATCGCCGGGCGAGCTTCCTCCCATCGAGCGGTAGAACAGTATGGTCACCAGTAAGCCACTGCGACAAAATTGTTATTAAAATGAGGCCAGCCGAGGCTGACTATATATGTATTATGTATAATAGTGTGAGAGCGCGCGTTATCGATCGCGAGCTTGCGCGAATTCCTTCGGGGAATCGCCAAAGTTCGACGATTCGATTATACGTCGCGTTGCAAGAGTAGCTCGCGCGCGGTGCAGCCGCGATAATCGAATCAATGCGAGAATTTATGGGGCGTTATTAACGCGCCGAAAGTGAGGAAGGGAAATTCGTGGGTTATACGGTGCGAGATTATGATGGAACGAGAGCTAGTGTATGACTCTCGCGTGGCAGTGCTAATGGGGGATTAAAAGGTGACCGGGGATAATTTATTTTTGGAGTATGTACATTTTGGATTACGTAAGCGTTTCTGGTATTGTGGTAAGTAATAATGACTTACGGAGCTCGGTGTAAAGGTCCGAGTGGAATGAAATAATATTTAGGTAACAGTGTTAATTAAGGAAATTTTCTGTTGGTTTTTCTGCAAATGATTAAAGACTCGGGAGGCTTGTAACTTAAGGTAAATCTTTAATCATTATTTTTGTTTAAACGAATTACAGCACAATTTTAATAAATCGCGCGAGCCGATGAAAAGCCTATACCCACGGCGTAACGAATATATTCCCGCACACGTAACCAGAATTATGTGTAACTTATAAAAGCTGATGGAAAAATGAAATTTAATATGAAATTCCACGCGTGCGCGCGCGTATAGTAGATTTTTCAATAGAGTCCGCGTACCTATAACGTTTTCTATATACAACGCACGCAGTCGATCCGCGCCTGTCACGTACTTCATCCCACTGCACTGCCTTTACATCATCGGTATATCGACAAAAACTATCCTATCTAATCTAGTGCGAAAAAAAAACCCGCTCCATAAATCCGATATATCGGCTCTTGTGCCCACACCTCGGCGGATTATAAAAGCGCAATTACCCCGTGCACACGCGCCTTTCCTCGTTACCTTGCCAATCTATACCACGTTAGTTTTATAACGAATAATCAAACTTTTTGCATAATGATAATAGCGTGCCGCGACAAAACGTTCCCCTAAACGCCGCGATGTTAATATAATCGATATATAGGTACGCTGCGTCGGCGTGTACAAAGTTTTAGGTGACTTAATAGCTCTTTGGGCGTTCGCTGTGTACGTTCCCGTGTATTGTTCTCGCCCGCAACGCGCGAGAGAGAGACAGACCCGCTGAATTGCAGTCGGGATTCCGCAAGAGTTCGTGGCGTGGCGCGCGTTTACCGAGGAAACAAGGTTAATGTGTCCATTACTCGCGCTCTCTGTTCGCCGTTAGCGATATTTTGATTTGTTTTCGACTGCGGAGTGCGTGTGTAAGTGTGGCCTTATACCATACTGGTATAGGGAAATTTGTATCTTTATTGGCTATGTTGTACAGGGTTTAAGAATTTTCATTGCGAGTATATTTACGTGCATTATGGAAATTATTTAGCCTGAATTATGGCTAATTTCGAAATACTATAAAGAGTAGTATACGTAATATTTCAACATTTTTTTGTTGTACATTGCAGTATATTATATATTCTAATCGACGGTTATACTCTGCACGATGATTATTACTCTTGACTTGCATTGCTAAAGTTTCGCGAAAAACCCAGTGAACCGCAATAAGTGAAATTGACATCGATTACATCTCGATTTACAAGTCACTCTTTATCCAAACGCGCAATACTTTAACAACACCCCACGTAACATCTTCCTCATCCATATACAAATTCCCATCACAATAGCCTTAAAATTACATAATCCTTTCAACCGGCGACACTTACCCTGCATCATCATCATCATCATCATCGTCAGCCAAAAATTAAAGCACACTTCAAGCTTACATAACGGCCCGCACACATGTATATAGATATATACCATACCTGATGAAGAAAAACGTGTCGACGGAGAAGGTGGCGTTGCTGATCGTCTGGAACATGAAGTTCCTCTCGGTGACAGTGCGCAAGATCTTGTTCTCTGCACAGCGCCGGCAACACATGCGGCAAAAGAGAAAGGCGGCGTCATTGGCGAGTTATCAGTGAAAGTTGCGTGCTCACGTATATATCTACACGCATACTTTGCGCGCTACCGATCGCGCGCACCGCGGGGTCAGCCGAATCAAAGGACGCGCGCGCGCGGCAAGCTCGCGAAAATTCGTGGAGGTCGAGGAACATATTGCGTGCGATGCTAAGGCGCGGCATGTAATATCGCGAAAACGTGGCTCTTACGTTTACGTAGACGATTGTGTCAGTGATTCAGGATTGGTATGCGATGGTTTGTGTTTTAGTGGAATGCATATCGACGGCTGAGAGGAATAACCCGCTAACTCAGCGAAGGCTTCCAGAACCCACTAATTCGGCAAAGGTTTCGAAAACCCTCTAACTCAGACGCGTTGTTTTTCTTCAGCTTTGTGGTGGGAGCTGTGTAGATGTAGGATTTAAAAATACGATTTCTGTACAATAGACGTGATTAGAAAGTCAGAAAATAATTAGAATCGATTATTAAAAATAAAAAATTTAAAATTGAAGACGAA
>UXGD01003839.1:0-19039 GCA_900474315.1 Torymus auratus
GCTCGTCGTCGCGAGCATGCTCTTTAATAGCGACACCCTCGATTTACTGCTAAACATAACCAAGCGCCACATCTGTCGCAACCCCTGGCGCTCGCCCGGGGACTTACCGAGGCCGCCGCCCGCCTCGCCCGTTCAGGTACGCACGAGGCGGTGGTTTCTTCTTTTTTTTTCAGTGCTCGCAGCATTTCAGTGTTGGACTTTTTCATAGGGGCAATGTCGTATATCGCGGAAAAGTATCCGATCTGTCGCGCGTGTGATTAAAGGTGCTCGAGTTGTACACTGAAATACTTTGCGCACTGCGACGATTCTTTAGTTTAATGGGCTCTGGCTGGCGTTGGTTAAATATTATAATATGTTGCATTATTGGTGTATTCGGTAGCACGTAGACGCATGATAGCGTTGCACTGCGCAAGGTATTCCGCTCCCTTGGCATTTTCCTCTTTAGGTCACTGCTGCTGCTGCTTTCGACTAGACTAGAAAACTGAAGCTTTCAATGTCCCACGACGAGCCCGTGAATCTCTCTTTCGATCTGAACGAGACTAACCGATTGTTGTTCATTGCAGGTGGTGGGCGAGATCGAGCAGGTGTACTTTGAGAATACGACACGTCACACGATGGCTAGCACGATCTACAACGTGCATCTACATCCGTCTGTTTGCCTCAAGAACTTTTTGCCCATCGACATCGTAATCTGCATGCCTGGGAATACGCAGGAGCGCAAAGTCGAGGCCAGCACGACGCTCCAGATACCCACCATCGATCCCAATCACTCTAGCATCGTCATCAAGGTGAGGCAAAGGGAAAGAGGGCTGTTGAGTGAGGGTTGAATAGAATGGATTTTTGGAAAGTTTGATTGGATTTTGTTGGTCTTTTATTGATTAATGTGATATAGATCCCGCTTTTTGTCTGTGATGATTCATTGTCGTTAGCTGAAAAAAATGCACTTAGTTCATAAAAGTGCATTTGACTTGAAAAGTATTTACTTAGTATTTACTTAGTACCAGTATTCAGTATTCAAAATCTACATGATCGATCTTTTTTGTTCAGAAAAATTATAATTTACAAAAGTAAAATAACATCATGAAATAGTAAAGAAGAATACCCTCAGATGTATAAGGGGGAGGGAAATTACAAAAGCAAATTCGATCGAAGTAATGGAAAGGTAGTTCGAAATAAGTCATGCTAAAATTTAATGCAACAAGTAGAATTATCGTGATTGGATCGAACATAAAGTAGTAAAAATTGAAAGAATAAATTTCTTTTTAATGCACAAATAATTTTTTTTTTTAATTTCTATTCAACCATTCTAGCTGCCGCAGTACCTGGAGAAAGACTGGTCCTGTCGTGTAGACATCAGCTCGAACGCGCCCGAGTTCTCTGTCTGGTCCTTCGAGTCCTTCGACAGCGCGCAGAAGGTCATCATGGACTTGGGCATGCACACCTCCTACAAGCACGGTTCCATCATCATGGCTCTCTACTGTCCGTTCTGGATGCTCAACAAAACCGGCCTCATGCTGTCGTATAGAGTAAGAGAAAGGACCTCGCTTTTACGTTTGTTTATGTTATCTACTTACCACGCAGGAGTATACCGATATATACATATATAGAAAGCGAGAGTAACAGGTTGATTAACATGAATGATAAGAATTTTTGGCACCCTCTTGTTATTGGCATTATTCTAACAGATAATTTCTATCCGAGAGAGAATGATGCCGATGATTTTGTATTATATTACACACCTTTGTCGAGACTGTCATGCGATATATTTTAAGTTCAAATTTCTGGTTTTGAGACAGTAAGTTTGGTAAATTCTTTAGGTCTTTTGTGACAAATAACCCCTGCACCATATTTTTCAAGATTTTTTTTTCTAGATTTGAAATAATGATTGACTTTTTTAATATAATTATTTTTCATTTACTTGGTATTTTATTATTATTATTATTATTATTATTATCATCATAATTATTATTATTATAATCATGTAATATAGTTAATATACCTTACCTTTATTAAAAAATCAGAAATTTATCAGCAGATGTAAAAGTGCTCTAAAGCGTCGACAACTCTATACTGTAAGAAAACGTTGAAGTACACATTTACATCTTGATTCCATAACATCACATTGGTAATCTATTAAAGCCACCATTTATCACCTCGTAAACTAATGATACACTTTTCTCTTCCCCACGACATGTATACTGTGCCTGCCTAACGATCGTCGTCTTAATACACTTACACGACTCTCCATTGTTTTTCCAGAAATCGAGTAAAGGCGGCAAAGAACACTCGAGCCCAGTCAAGGTAGAGATCCTAGGCAATTAATGCCTTTCATAACAGACACGTTCTATACTTGATACATTTTATGTGTGCTTCTCGTAGGAATTTAGGCTCTATACGATGTCACTTTTTTTTCAAGTCAAGCTTTAACTTTATTATGATTAAACGATAGAGCCGGGAAGAGAGAGTTATGCATCCAATTTTTAGATAAAGCTTTCTCATGTTTTTTATTGAAAGCCTTCTCATTTTTTATACTATTAGCTTTAAATTTTATTCTTTTGCTATATTTTAAATGCTTTTTAATGTGAATTTGCAAGAATAACTCTGGTAAATATAATTACCTTTTTTGTAATTCCAGAACATATACAAAAGTAGTAACGATTTTTACCAGATAATCATTTTCAGTTTTAGAATGTTCACATATTATTTAAATAACTATAGTATTGATTAAAATTAAACGATGTATTGGTGTATAACCTTTCTTCTTTTCTTCTTATTTAAAGATTTACAAATGAACTGCTTAAAATTTATGTATTAATATTTTTCTTTTTATTTATTTTATATGCCTACTTATGCAAGCCAATTTTAATTTTCAAATAGTAAAAATGTATCTTTAATTAATTTAACAATTTATGTACTATTCAAAGTAAATTTATGCAATTGATAAGCATTACGATATTTTGAATTCTATTCTTTTTAATCAATTGAAAAATGTTTCAAGAAATTTTGTTTTTTTATTTTTTTTTTATTTTTTTTTTTATCTTTGTTGTATAAAGTACTTCTCACTGTCACTTTAATCTTATTAACTTTTTCCAAAGTCAAAACTTACAACTATCGTGACTACTGTACATATTCTCGACTCAATATTAACTTTCTCTTCACAATCGATTAATACCTCTTGCATGAGTATAGTAATTTTCTGCAGACTAACAATCATATCTTTCGCAAAATAATTAAAGATGCTGAATTTGAAAGACTGAACTTGACCGAAGTACTCTATATCGATGTGCCAATGGCTTCTTTGTCGCTTAAAAAAAAAAAAAAAAAAAAAAAAAAAACAAACTCAAAAGCACACACGCACACACACACACACACACGAATTCGCTATTTTGTTTGCCTTTTCGAAATGTATTCAAGTAAGAAACAAAAAAAAAAAAAAATTGGTACCAAAATACACGCACCAGCATAAATACACAAATACGTAAAACGAGATGGTCTTTCAGAGAAAGTATTTCTGTATCGGTACCGGCGGCGGTCGGCGAAGTGGATGCCGCAGGAAGAAGGTGATCTTGTGACCTGTCTCCCACCCCCGGGTGACTTCTATCTCACTTACTCTACTTACTCACTTTTGCGTTAACCCTGTACACGCGTGAGACGAAAACTAATACGGAGAGAAAAAAGCCCCTGACTGGATGATGAGTCACGGACGGCGGAGCGAGAAAAAGAATTTTTTATGATGTGCATCTTGAGGAACTAACAATACGACATGGAGCGTTAAAAAAATTCGTCTCGCATACGACGAGGGTATTTTCGTGGGAAATCTGGTTTTGGTTTTACGAGTAAATATGGGTTTTGTGAGATTGATGAATTTTTTGCTCATTGAATGAAACAGAAAAGTAATAAAAATGAAAAAGAAAAAAAAAACGACGATATTTTGTACACGAAGGAATCCCGTTGATGCGATGATCTTTTCTTTCTCAGCGTCCAGTTTATTAACCAAAAATATCTTTGTCCGAGACCATAGGAAATTGCATTGCATGATGTTCATACGCAATTTTTATCGTGCATGATATATGGTATGATTGTTTAGTTTAATTCGTATTTTTATTAGATGTAAATAGGTATACTGATTATGCATATTATTATACTAGTAGTACATTTTATGTCCATATAAATATATATATATATTTAGTATGTAAGATTGGGGAACGCGGAGAGGATAATTGTTTCGCGAGCAAATAGTTACAAAAATTCATTGTTTTCACATTTTCATCAATAATTAATCAATGAAAAACCGTTGACTAATTGGAAATCATTTTTGAAATAGTGGTGTCTAGTATATCGGTATATATTAATAATTATCAATTATAAACCTGCACCAATGTGGTCTTACAAAGAAAAGAAAACTAATGAACTGTGTAAATTACTAAAAAATAACTGCACTACTTTTACGACTAACTTAAATTGTTGTCAAAATTCAAAATTAATACGTTTTATATAATCCCTCTCCCAAGTTTTCGTTAAAATTTAAAAACTTATCCTACATTAAGCAAAAAAAAGAAACTATATTAATTAAAAAAAAGCTTATATTAATTCTTGAAACTTCGCGAACCTTGGAGAGGGACCAGAACCATGAACTAAAAAAAATCAATTCACTGATTACCAGGTGGAAGTTTTACGGCTTCTAACAAACCCTTAACAATCCCTCGAGCTTGGATAATCATTATTTCTCACCCTCTCCGATTTTTTTCGCGGCTGTACTTTCAGAACTCGGAGGACCACCTGAACGTGCTCTACCATCCGGAGACGTTCAAAGGCCCGATTCTCTTCTCCTTCCGCTCGAAGGTCTTCTTCGGCAAGAAGAAGGCGATGATACGCGTGGAGGACGGCGAGTGGAGCGACAAGTTCTCCATCGACGTTGCTGGTAGCAAGGGCGTCGTTTCTTGCAAGTACAACAGCAAGATTTATCAGGTGAGTTGGAGGGAATTTCATTCTATTTTTTTGTTTTGGGCTAACGTAGAATTGGTAGCAAACCGGTGATATAACTATTGATTGTAAAATTTGGATTATAAGAAGTCTGGTTTTTGTCAATGTAAAATTATCATTGCACTTTAATATACTACAAATTATTATATACGCATTAAATTTCGAATTGTCGATTAGATCGGCGTGCATAACCAGCTGACCTACAACTCGCTGACGAAGCAGATCACGTTCACGCCTTACTTCGTGCTGATCAACGACGCGGACTTCCTGATCGAATGCCAGGAGGCCGATCGTCCTGCCGATCACCTTATCAAGGTACGCTATCACCCTCGCCATCATAATTAAAACTTCGTCCTACCTTTTTCCATTAAATGTCTCTTAAAAATTAAAGGTACCGCCGGGCGAGTGCACGGCGTTCTGGCCGAACTCGGAGCATGAGTCAAAGACGCTGAAGGCTAAGGTGGCAGGCCATCCCGAGAAGACCGCTGCGTTCCTGTACACCGACGTGCACAGTACTTTGCTGAAGCTCGATAACAAGGTGCCTCATTGTTTTTCATCGATACACACGGCTCTAATGTTTATGGTATACGTAAGGTGATTGATTATTTGTTTCTTTTTGTAAATAGTACGGAGGAATAAACGTCGACATACAGATCAACGAGGGCGGCGTGTACATATCGCTGTCACCGTACGCCCACGGCAACGCGCCAGCCCTGATTGTCAACCACACGGCGTATCCGATAAACCTGTGGGAGAAGGGCTCGATGAACGTCAGGTATGTGTATACCTTTTGCAACGAGTTATTTTACTCGATCGTTATTAAAATATTTTTTGGCTTCGCAGGACCATCCAGTCGTACAACCGGATGTTCTACACGTGGGAGAACCCCGCGGGCCCGAGGCTCATCATATGGGAGGACGGTAACAAAAAGGAGATCCAGGATAATCTTCGAAAAGTGCGTTATTCTTCACGGATCTTATTCCCTTATCTCTTATACATAATGAAAACTAAACGAGAGCGTTGTTGTTTATCTCTTTGTTAAAGGACAATCTGGGCGCGTTCATCATACCGGAGATAAACGAGGAGGTGTACTACGTCTCGTTCCTTGACGGCATTCAACGCGTCCTGCTGTTCACGCCAAATTTGAAGATTGCCCAGGATTGTCAGCTGGTCGGTGACCTTGAAATCATCGATCAAGACATCACGATGAGCATACACGGGGTTGGTTTATCGCTCGTCAACAACATCAATAGATCTGAACTCTTGTACATGTGCATCGCGAGGTGAGTACAATGTGGGATGAGAATTTTTTTTAAGGAAATCGTCGATGGCATGTAGACTTAACTATTTAGAGAATAAGGATATGGGAGATTTAAGAGGAAATCGACTGTGGAAGAATGTAGAAGGCCGTCTGACTAAACTTGGTTTACCCTACTTTCATGCATTTGACATAGGGGTCTTGTATTTCTAAAATTAAGTAAGGTCTTTGTTAGTATCTTCCTTCACACTTATATTTCGACACATTTTCGGGGTAGTATACATTTTTTAATCCTTTTGATGCAATTATTTTAGTGATACTTATTGGGGCTTGGTGATCAATTCCTTATAAGTATCTTTCGTACAGCTTGTAATACTTAAGACCATAATTAACTAAAAACTTCTTCTAACACGATATTCGTCTGTCTCATAGCTCGGGCATAATTTGGGAGACGCGTAAATCCATGACTGGCCGATGGCGGGCGCTAAACAACCGTGAGGTCGGCCTCGTTGAAGATGGCTACCAGCGCTACACTCGCGAGCTCCAGGTTGATAAGGAGACGCCATACCGCATCTATCTCGAGCCGAAATTCGAGGTTGACTATCTAAACATGGAGATGCTGCGACCACATCGACGCTACATGCGCCGCACGTTCCAGACCGGCCTCTGGGTACAGTATCGCACTTCCGTGCACCAGGTCCAGCTCCACGCTAAGATCAACAAGCTGCAGATCGATAATCAGCTGACGGACTGCGTATTCCCAGTGATACTGGCGCCTGTGCCGCCGCCCAAGAGTGTGTCGCAGAGCTCAGGTGAGTCCGAAGGTCGATTTTTTTTTCATCAGGATTGGACAGGAATAATTTATATATTGTTATAATGAAAATACTAGTTACAACTTTTTTTAACAATCACACAAACATAAAACCTAGTAGCAAGGTGGCAATGAAATTTATAACTATTGAAATTCAAGTATCTCAAAGAAAATTTTGAATGTCAGAGTAGCGTAACTTTACTGATATAATGATCCGCTTCACGAGTACTGCATAATGTAATTTCTTACTGTGTATTTAGTTATGAAACCATTCGCCGAGATGAGTATGGTGAAACGTCTCCTAGAGCACAGCAACGTGCAACAGTTCCGCTACTTCAAGGTGCTCATCCAGGAGTTCCACGTGAAGGTCGACCTGGTCTTCATTAATGCCCTGACGCTGCTCTTCGAAGCGGACGAAGCGAACGAAACTCAGGAGGTAAATCACTCTTCCTTCAAGCTCGTATAATATACAACTGACAATGTTTTGTATATTTTCTTACTTCGCAGAGCGAGTTATTCAAAAACGATATGAAATTGGTCAACGAGCCGCTTTTGCATCACGTGACAATAATAACCTCTGCCGAACAGAAGAACTTTTTCGATTTGCTTCATTTCTCACCACTGAAGGTTTGTTATTACCTGCCGCTTCTGAATGATTGTAAACGCGGAGCATTGACATTGTTTCTTTTTAGATTCATATAAGCTTCTCCATGGCGGGCAGCGGCGGAGGACCGTCCGCAATGCCCCAATTGCTTAACGTCCTGCTTCAGGGTATTGGAGTCACTATAACTGACATCAACGATATTGTATTCAAGTATGTATTTAGTTGCTTGTAGTTAATTGTTGTAATAACTAAAGCATTCCTTAGTTATTTATAGATATTTGTTTAGTTAGTTTAACTTTGACCTGTTCTCAGAATATCTTTTGAAAAATCATTTTCTAACATGAAAAATTGCTTCTCTAACATATATTATTGTTATATTGTTTTAAACTCAGGTCATCGGTAAGGCATAAATGTTCATCTCGTCCAAAAGAAATGTGTTTTTTAAATCTTTCAATTTCATGACTATTGGCTTTACAACAATCTTTAAAAACTTCACAAATTAAATCGAGTTTCAATTACTATGAGGCTGCATAATAAATTATCCATAAAAAAAATCAAATTCCCGTCCGTAGGTTAGCCTACTTCGAGCGAGACTACATCTTCATGACGAACAACCAGCTGGTAGCTGAGGCGACTAGCCACTACACCGGCCAGGCGATCAAACAGCTTTACGTTCTGGTGCTGGGACTCGACGTGATCGGCAATCCTTACGGCCTCGTGGTCGGTGCCATGAAGGGCGTAGAGGATCTGTTCTACGAGCCGTTCCAGGGCGCCATTCAGGGTCCCGGCGAGTTCGCTGAAGGCCTTCTCCTTGGCGTGCGCAGTATGCTTGGACATACCGTGGGCGGCATGGCCGGTGCTGTATCTAAGATTACAGGAGCTATGGGTAAGGACAGGCATTATTTCATCTTTTTCTTTAGTATAGAAGAAAAGGTTTTTCGTTGACATACTTTGGTTGAGTATTAATCGTTTCCTATTGCAATGTAGGTAAGGGATTGGCTGCGCTAACCTTCGACAAGGATTACCAGCGCAAACGCCAGGAGCAGCTGAACAAGCAGCCTGCGAATCTGCAGGAGGGATTAGCAAGAAGCGGCAAAGGTTTAGTCATGGTAAGAAAAAAAACTACGTCCGTTTTTCTTTTTCTTTTTTTTTTATCATTCGATGTGTAAAACCGCATTTTTTGGCTTTTCTTCTTTTTAGGGCGTAGTGGACGGTATATCGGGCGTTGTGACGAAACCCTACTCTGGTGCAAAAGAAGAAGGTTTCGAGGGTTTCTTCAAGGGCTTCGGTAAGGGAATGGTGGGGCTGGTCACAAGGCCCACTGCTGGACTCGTTGACTTTGCCAGCGGCTCTTTTGGAGCGGTGCGAAGGTATATAGAGATTTAAATTCGAATAGTTAAGAGAATTTTTTCAATTGTAATCACGCTGATGAGTTATGTCTTTCAGAGCGACGGATTTGAACGAAGAGACTAAGAGAGTTCGACCGCCTCGATTCCTGCAGCCGGATAGTTTGGTCCGGCCGTACGTACGCGACGACGCCGAGGGCAACAAAATTCTTTCCGTAAGTATTTTGTTGTGAAGGGTTTTTAATTGTGATGAATAATGATTTTATTGGTGATTTGCAGGAACTTGAGAAGGGAAAATACGCCAACACTGACATATACTTCTTCCATATGCCCATTCTGAAAGATGTTCTATTACTTACCGATAAAAGGATTGCTTACTTGGAAAAATGCGACCTATTTGGTGGTTGGAAGGTCAGTTGAACTAAAGATAAATTTGTACCATTTAGTGAATGTTTAGTTTGATGGTATTAATGATTGTGTTTTTGTGAATTGAAGGTCGACTGGTCGTATACTTGGCAAGAAATCGATCCGCCACCCATAATGATTGACAAAGGAATTCAGATATGTATTAAAGATACTAAGAGGAAAAAGCTTGGAGGACTATTTGGCAGTTCGGATATGACAAAGATTCTCCTCATACCAGATTTACAAACGAAACAGGTGAGACTCGTCTCTACGAATATTATTGTTCGAGGTTTTAGTATGGTAAGCCGAAAGAATTAATGAATGACGTTTTATTTGCAGCTGCTGTGCAGCAAGATACAGGAGCAACTTCGACAATATGAAGTCTAGATTAATGAGAAAATCAATTTATAAAGTCAATGAATTTCTCATTCATGGAATCCGTCGAATTTTTGCGCGGATTCACTATTTTGTCACTACTGGAGCACAAAAGAATCATGTTCACTCAACGAAGACTGATACAACTTTTGACGTAGAAGAGGAATCATAGTCGATGAAGATGTGAAAAGTGAAAAGTTACCGCGCTCTTCCCCCTCCCGCTTCGGCACTAAGCCGCTGAAGACAAAAATAATTGTGATTCCAGTACCTCGATAACTGGGAATAGCCTTTGTACGCGTAGTTGTAGAGGAGCATCGAGATCAGCATCAACACCGATAGCGTGATTATTGTTAGGATGTCTACGATGACGCGTAGTTATACCGGCGGAAAGTTTTCTTCGCAAGCACAACTTATAATTTTGTGGTTTACCGCCGACTTTCGCAAATAACACGGAGCCCAGTGATTTGCGAGTCTTCGAGATAAGAGCATATAATTTTCTGCGAATCGTATTTATTTTATATATATATATGCATATGTCCATGAAACGTTGATACTGAAGAGCTTATATTATATGATTTTTTTAAGATAGTTCTTTCACGCGAAGTATACTGTACTTAGTATCTAAGATAAAAATCTTCGAAAATGATGATTGTTTGAGAAAAAAAGTTTTTATTTTATTTTTTATTACTTTATTTTAATTTAATGAAATTAAAAAAAATTAATTTAATCGAATTGACTATGGATTTTAAGATATAACTTGAACTTTTAATTTTATTATAAGACCTTTTTTTAAACATTCAGAAATTTTTGACTTTTTTGTCAACAGCTTATTTTACGTAATTTAATTTATCAATAAATTACTGAAGTCAAATACGTAAGAATAGATTTACGAAAGAACCATCTTAATTTCAATGGCTTATTACAGATTTCAATTTGTTTTTTTATCGCTAAGAGATATATATTGAGTGTTTCACTGCTTACGAATATATACTCCTTTGCAATGCGTATTTGAGAGCATGTAAAAACCGCGAAAGCCTAACCTGCGACGATGAATATTCTTTTTGTATAAATATCTTTTAACTAATTAAACTTGTTTTACTATTATCATGTTTTCATTTTCTTTTATTGATGAACGTATATGAAGTAACATGTGTGAGCGCATCTTTTTTTATATTGTTTTTGTTCTTGTGAAAAACTTTGCAAATAATGAAGAGCATTTTATACGAACTAGGTGGAAGATATTTATTTGTGGATTGCAGATTAAAGAGTTGTTTATATATATGATGAAGATTGAATATATGAGAGTTTAACACTGGAATCATCAGTTGGAAGCTACATAATAAACAGCAATTGAAGTTTAATGTCATTGTGAGGCCATATATTTTTCATTGCTGTGTCTCATGTTGTAGATTTTACAAATAAATAGGACACGTTGATGAACAAATATGTATTTTTCATTAATTTACTGATAAGTAATCCTACAAATGTATGGAAGTTCTCACGCTCTCACCTAGGTACTCTGTTGTGTTTTGATAGCTTGCACATAGTCTGTCGCTGATAATTTATTTGTTACAAAACAACCAATGAGGGTAGACGTATACAAGTAGACAACGCACAACAATACAGATCACATCACGGAACACACTCAATTACTATCGTTGACATTGCACATTGAATTTTGTAATTTTGATAGAAAATTTAATTTAAAAAATCATTTGATTTTGATTTTGTTTCAACACAGGATTGAACCCTAAAGGGCAAAATCATGTTAAAAAAAATAAGTCTACCGACCCTAGCAACAATTTTAAAATGTAAATAAATGTAGATAAATGTAAAAAAATGTCAAAAAAATGTCAAAAAAATGTCAAAAAAGTGTAAAAAAAAACTACTTGATTTCGGATGTTTTTTACATTCTTTTATCCTTATCTACACTTTCTTTACTTTTTTTTACATTTTTGTCACTATCTTACAGTTTTTTTTTAATATTTTGTAACCCTTTCTTTGATCCTCAAAATTAAAATTTTTTTTACAGTTTTTTGATACTTATATTAATATTCGATTATAGTGTTTTTACACTTTTTTACATTTATTAACACTTTATTATACCTTTTTTACACTTTTTTACATGTTTTTACAGTTTTTCGACACATTTTTGCAGTTCTTTAATATTTTCTTACATTTGCTTATATTTTTTTTACATTTATGTATACGAAAGTGTAAAGAAAGTGTAAATAAGTGTAAAAAGATGTAAAATATGTCCGAAATTCAGTATCAAACTATATTTTTATTACACTTTCTTACACTTTTTTATATTTTTCTACAGTTACACTTAATTTGCTACATTTTCGATTTTTGCTAGGGAAGGTAAAAATAAATACAAAGTGGAAAGTCTACAAAAATTCAATGGGCAAGAACAGGTCTTATAAACGAATGCATCAGATATATATTTCGAGTAGCAGGAGCTCGATCTTCATTGAATCTGTTTGTTCAGTTGTGTCCTTCATACCTGGCGCTTGACCGATCACGAAAGTATCAGTCCAAATACAATTTAGTCGCGTACGAAAAGTAGCTTATCCAATAAGAGTAATAATGTTTGTTGTAAAGGGGTTTCTCTCGGTGATTGTTATAGTCTTGAATCTAGCTAATTTTACATCAGTTTTGGCACAGTTAGCAGAAGGTATGCATAATATGTCCAATGATGTATTTAAACTTCTATAAAAAAAACTTTCGTAATCAATCTTCAATAGAAAGTAAAATTTTTCGAAATATTAATGTCTTTTTTTTATTATTATAATATTATAATAATTTGTAGATATAGAACATGATATAAAAATGATATTACACGTATATATTGTAAGAGGTTCAGTACAACGTATTCCCTTCATGCGTTGTAACTTTTTGAACAATTATTTAATCTTTTTATGATTTTATTTTTTACATAAAAAATTAGAAAACGAAAATATCATTTACATAGATACGAAGATATAACATATCTTCATTAAGCAAACAAAAAAAGTTGAAGATTAGATTATTTTTAATATGACCTTACCGCTAAACCTACTGTCATATCTAAATTGAATAACTTATATTATGGAACTTGTAAGATAATGTAAAACTAAAATCCATTTCAACAAATTATTTCCACAATTATTGACAATGAACTAAATGCAAAATTGAAATAAAAATAAAAACTTTGTGTGTGTGTGCGCGTGTGTGTGTGCATGATTGGGTGTGTATATTTTGAAATAAAATTTTAATACAGAACCTGATTTTCAAGTTTTATTGGAATGAAATTGTAAGCTAATAATTTTATATTGGAACTTATAAACCTGGTGTGTGAAAGTAAAATCTTTGTTTTAAAGCAGAAAAAAACTATATAAGGTAACTTGAGGTAATTTGGCTATCAAATTTATGTAGATATATGTTTTAGAGACGGTATATACAGTTATAATTTGTGTTATTCTTTTCTAAGTGTTATTCTTAACTTTTTGAGGAGAAATAAAAATTTGTAAAAAACATCGATATTTCTTTGGCAATCGATAACTGGAATAAAATGAGAAACAGAGTTCACATATATCAATAATTTTTTTAATATTTTTATCAAATCTCGCGTTTACTCGAAAATGGTTTACTTAATTTAAGATCGGACAATTAGTTTTTTAAATACTAGTAGTGTCAATGCGCGCTTAACGCGCTGTATCGTGGGCTAATCCATCTTTACATGTCCATTTCACATCGACCAATCACAATCATTAGAGGTGACAATCTCATGTCCATATGTTTTTTGTATAGGATCTGAAATTTAAAAAAATCTCTGTGAAAGCGTTGGTACGTGACCAGTAGATATCAGTATAACTCTTAGATCGATTTGGAGCGGATAGAGAATATTCTTTTTGTTTTTCTACATAATTAAAAAATAATTTTTTAATTATAAATTTTCATTTTCTTTAAAAATTTTTCATACCAATCTTAAAATTTTTTATATTATCTTTCTCCGTTTGTTAATAGTTTGAAGCGGATCTCGAGATCCATTAAATCAATCTTGACCTACAGGACTTTTATTATATTCTATATGTGTATAAGAGCTTTACACTATTGAATATAACTAAATCAATCAGGGTGTCTTACACAATAATTTTACATAAAGTTACTTTTATAAATTATACATGGAAAAATCGGAAAAATTAAGAGTTTTATTATCAAACCTAAAGATCTTTAGCATTAAAGAAACTGTATATATGTACTTACAAAATACTTCCCCATTACATAACAGGCGACGTGTGCAATTTAAAGAACGGCCAGGGGATCTGCCGTAACCTGGAAAATTGCCGATCGGTATTGATAGATAATGTATTCAATAACAAGAAACGTCCGGTGATCTGCGACGATAATAATGGCAAGAGCAGTAATCCAGTCATCTGCTGCCCTGATAAAGACGATGAGACGACTCAGCCAAGTACCATTACTACTACTATCAAAACTACTGTGGTACCGGAAAAAACTTGGCCTGCCGGTGAACGACCGGCTGAAATAAGTGAGTTATGTTACATGCGGTATAACAAAGATATTATTATGATTCGATGTAGAGTGTCTCAGACCATTTTAATATTATTTACATACATTCAGAAATGTTTTATCATCGCTAAACTGATCCAAAAAACTGTCGTACACGACATAGTGTGTTCAAGGTACGCGCGCCAAATGCAAAGTGGCAATGATAAGCCACCCTGCAGCGCATCCAAATTAAAAGAGCCAATCAGCGGCGGTGTAGCTGAAGCTGTCCCCAAGGAATTCCCGCATATGGCCGCTATCGGATACAATTCACATAAAGGTATCGAGTGGTTATGCGCTGGAAGCCTTATCTCCGAGAACTTCGTCCTGACTACAGCGAATTGCCTCACGAGCAAAGAGTAAGTTCAAGTTTCGATTCGCAAGCTCTTTTCTCGTTCGTGCGACATTTTTTTGTCAGATTTTCAATGTCGTCGTTCGGATATCCCTCTCTCACAACACATTTTATATATATTATCTTTGAAATTAAAAAATGTTGATGATCCAAACAGCTTCAGCGAAAAAGTACAGGCAAGAACAAGTAACTGTAACTTACCTGTTTTGGCAAAAATACTGAAGCTTTCCACATTTATTTTTCAACTTTTCTACTTTATCAAGAAGTTTAATTTTTTTTCAACTACATATGTCTTAATATTCTAAATAATGATCCAAATTTATTAATACTCAATTAGAAACATAATCATTTACAAGTTAATGCGAAAATCTTTTACAGCCTTTTACCGGAATGGGTGCGTATGGGCGACCTGAAGCTCGATGACACTACCGAAGACGCGAGGCCGCAGGTTCGTGGCGTTGCCGAAATTATCAAATACCCAAACTATAACAGACTCTCGAAGTATCACAATATTGGGCTGCTGAAGCTGGACAGTCCAGTGACTTTCGACGATTACGTCAAACCAGCATGTTTGTCAGTCGTGCCTCGCTTCCCCGATGGCTATAATGCCGTTGAAGTGACCTGGACAAGGGATGTGAATGATGATGAATTGTATGGGATGATGAAGAAAACCGTTTCAACGATATCCAACGCTAAATGCAATTCCTTTTATCGTATTGATGATAACAGTCAACTCTGTGGTCATTATCACAATTATTCACTTCGATTATTTGTAAGTGAAATTTTAAAAAGTTCATGAATAATAAAATATGTATCGATATATTAGGCGAAAAAACTTGAAAAAAGTATGGCTAATATTTCGTTAAATTGATTATGTGTTATACCGGCTATGCAGGAATAAAGTAAAATAGGGAATCAGACGGCACTTTTTCCCTGCTTTTCAACCTATAAAGTCTCCATTTTAGTATAGATATAAGAATAAAATATATCATCTCGTTTTATTTTTAATAAAGCAATTTTTAATTACAGGAAGATTTTGGCGGTCCCTTGATTGTTGACAACAACAACGAGGATCATTGTATATACATTTCTCGTTGGTGTTGTATGTTACATATGTACGACATTATAGGCATCGCTAGTTTAAGCGGCTCCGAAGAAGTTTACACAAGAGTTTACTATTACCTTTCTTGGATTGAAAGCATCGTTTGGCCTGAATTTGATTAGAGTTGAAAGATTAATAGCATGTAATTGCAATAAATATTCATATATATCATTAATTATACAACCGCTTTAATTTGTTACTTTCTACGGTTTTTGTAATACACCTTTGTAAAGGATATTAATTATCCTTCAAGTTATTAAATAAATAAATAAATAAATCATTAAAACTTTGTCCTACTGTGCATTATGATTTTCATTTATTTTTTTCTACTATTATGGATATTTTATGGATTAAATAATTACAATGCATTTTGAATAAAAATGCCACTCTATTAAAAATCGAAAACTTTGTTTAAACACTTTTTCATTAAGAATTTAATTAATTTTTTATTTTCTATTTTTTTTTTTTTTTCATTTAAAAGTTCTTCATTGGTACGGTATTCTTTTCCTCATTACAAGTTTTCTCTGCTGATCCCTTTAGTAAAGAAATGCATAACCACTGCATAACCTTGTCGATTTTGTATACGCTCTTCTCCAAGGACTTCTGCGCGCACATGAACTCCTCCCCATTCCTAAAAGAGTAGACTGAGATTAATTAAATTTTAGAGATTTTGAAAGCACTAATTCTTTAATAATTCTAGGTCATTGTTATTCGAAACTTTAACAATTAATGTTGCATGACCCGTAAGATTCCTACCACAAGTTAATTTAAATAATCGAAATTGCCATAATTAATTATATGAATTTTACAATTTGAAGAATAAATTTAATTTAAAAAATCATTTGATTTTGATTTTGTTTTAACACAGGCTTGTCCCCTTAAGTGCACAATCAAGTTCGAAAACGAGTCTACTAAGGTAAAAATAAACACATAGCAGTAAGTCTACAAAAGTACCATGGGAGCCAGAACAGGTCTTATAAAAGATTGCATATGTATTTCGAGCAGCAGAAGCTCGATCTTCATTGCATCTGTTTGTTCAGTTGTCTCGTGCACACCTGCGGCACTTGATCAATGACGAAAGCATCAGTCGAAATACAATTTTCCTGACGTACCAGAAGGACCTTTTCAAACAAGCATAAAGCATTATGTTCTTTGGTGTAAAGTGTTTTCTCTCATTGCTTGTAGTCTTAAATCTATTTAATTGTGCAGCAGCTTTGGCACAGTTAGCAAAAGGTATCATAAAAATCTTCTTTTATTCTTATAATTTCTGGATATAGAATACAAAATTGAAATAAAAATAAAAACTTTGTGTACGTGAGTATGAGCGTAAATACATTTCAAAGTACAATTTTAATCCAGAACCTGATTTTCAAGATTTATTGAAATAAAATTGGAAGTTAATAATTTTATATTGAAATTTGAAACTTTTCAATCTGGTATGGTGAAAGTGAAATCTCGGTATCCAGCTACAAGCATTTTAATAAAATAACATTTTTCAATCCTACAGTTTTTTACCTTAGCTTCATTTTTAATCACAAATTAACTATGTGTAAGGTATCACAATGTAATTTGGTTGCCTTGAACAGAGAATTTCTGTAGATATATTTTTTATAGATTGGGGAAGTGCATAGAGCTATAATCAGTTACATTTTCAAGTGCTATTCTTTATTTATTTAGGAGAAAATTAAATAATTTGTGAAAAAATTCGATTTTCTTTGGCAAACGATAACTAGAGTAAAGAACGAGTCTATACATATCTATAATTTTTTAAAATTTTTTTCAAATCGCGATTACTCGAAAATGGTTGAATCGATTGGCTTGACGGCCTTTCCTCAATGCGAGTAACAACGGACAAGTTACATGTCCGTTGTTACTTGGAAAAACTTTTGTTGTCCGATATCTACCCAATCCATAATCAATGGAAGAGAAATAACAAACGAAAGGTCTACATAGGTCCTTAGTCTGATCTTTTTCTACCATTAATTATGAATTTGGTAGATATCGGACAAAGAAATATTTTCGTGTAACAATGGACATGCAACCTGTCCGCTATCACACGCATTGAGGAAAGGCCGTGAAAATTAAAGGGGATATTGTGTATAATATACAGACCGCGCTTACACAATTTTATTAAGATTGGAAAATTAGTTTTAGATAAATTTGAAGTTAAAAAATCTCTGCGACATTGTTGGGACCTGACGAGTAGATCGCAGCACCTCTTAGATCGATTTGGAGCTGATAGAGAATATTCTTTTAATGTTTGTTTTCCTACATAATTCAAAAATATTTTTTAATTATAAATTTTATTTTTCTTTAAAAATGTTCCATATATCAATCTTTATATTTTTGGTATTATCGTTTTTCTATTTTTAATACTTTAAAGCAGATCTCGGGATCCCTTGATCGATTTTGACGGACAGGGCTTTTATTAGGTATAATATATTATACGTAATAAAGAGCTTTACTCATGTCTGTTAAATATGATTGAATGCAATCAGGATGTCTTACACAATATTTTTACAAAAAGTTAAATTATACATGAAAAAATAGTAAAAATAAAGTGTTTTATTATAAAACCTAAAGATTTTTGTATTAAAGAAATCACATACTTACAAAATAATACTTCCGCATTATGTAACAGGCCACGTGTGCAAATTAAAAAGCGGACAGGGGATATGTCGCGACTTGGAAAGTTGCCCATTGGTCTGGATACCATATGCCTTTAGTAACCAACAACCTGAGCTCATCTGTGACGATAATGGGGATGGCAAGAATCCGGTCGTCTGCTGTCCTGGTAGTGACCATGGGACCACTCAGCCAACCACCAGCACCACTACCACTACTACCACTACTACTCCTACTATCACTAGTACTCCTGCTACTACTACTATAAAAACTACGGCAGTGCCGGATAAAACTGGGCCTGGACGACCAGCTGAAATAAGTGAGTTATGTTACGTATAGTAGAACATATCTGTGGCTTCGAGACATAACCACATATATGTCCGCACTTTTTGAGTTTCTGAGAAAAACGAGTTTTAATGTACAATTAAGCTTATTTCTAGTCAATTGACATATTCAATACACATATTTACACGGTGGTATGACCGCAGGTTATATACATTTTCTCCTTCTTGAAAACTCGAAAAAGTATGAAGTTATGTCGTTATGCCGAGAACTTGGACTTATCTAAAAGTGCTGTTCTCGTTTATTTTCGGATCATTTTCGTGAATTTAATAATGGATTCGGATC
>UXGD01003840.1:0-19038 GCA_900474315.1 Torymus auratus
ACGATCGATCAATATATACCCGCGGCGGATATTTCTGTTTGTAAGTCTTACAACACCGCCTGGCGGTTAAAATAGAATCACAGAAACTTCACGCCGATGGTTATACCTACTTCAAATTTTTGACACACATCAGACACACGCACACACATATTCGCTCGCTATGAAAAATGTTACATGAGTTAAATAATTATCTTCCGCACCCGTGTCGAAATGTACTAGTTCATAATGCAATTCAAATAAATCGTTGAGTACTTCGCGCTAAGTCGAACGATGAATATCAGCGACAGTTGGTATCAGAGCCACGGTGGTTCAGCGGTAGCGCGTCGGACTCGTACCATAATAAAGGTTCCGGGTTCGATTCGTTCGATTCAATTTGTCATGTGCTCACTTTCACCGTGGTCTCAGTGGTTTGAGACCCACTTGAAACTGCAGATCCAGTAGTTGGGGCGGTAGCATCCTGAAACTATCTATAAGCTTCGCTAACAAAACAAATACACTCACTATGCGTGAATTGTGGCATATCGGAGTCTAGTACCCATAGCCAATAAAATAACAAGAACAAGATAGTGGGTATCTCTACCCCCTCTCCCTCAATCGCTCGCACGCACTACATGCAAGGTTGTAGAGACTCCCTAACTACATCTTCAACCCAGCGGACAGCTTCCTTCCTTGATGCATTTTCAGCCTTTTACATATATATAAACCGAGAGAGAAGTGTGGGCGCTCTCTCGTGTAAGATCAGTGACGAGTTAAAGACCGGCAATCGGCCCAGTCAAAATATTTATTTGCATTACACGGAATTAAGTTGTAATGCAATAATTTGCGGTTTCGCTCTAGCTCTTTCTCTTTCTCCACCTTCGCGTGTATATTGATATAGGCGACCGAGAAAGGTGGGCGGAGGACCACTTTTCGCGTCCGCGCGAAATTGGCCGAACAGCTCTCTTTCTCTAAGACGTTGGCAACCGCTCATTATACAGGACGAGAGAGGGATAGTCGTGGACCCCGTTATTAAAGTTGTTTCTCACTTTTATGAAACAAAGAAGCTCGAATAAAGCGATAAAACACATCGCAGCAGCGCGTGTCGGCCATTACACGGCATTAACGCGATGAATTAACCGTCGAAACGACGACGACGATGGCGGCGACGTCGCTGTGTCATGAATTTTCATTGGACTATGAAAACGGTTATATGCACAGGCGGCGATCGTGGCACATTTCGCGCCGCCGCCGTCGCACCCGTCTCTAAATATTTATAAATGCCGCCTATAGACACCTTCGCTAAGTGTATAATCATGGGGGTTTATGATGCGCGAGAAGAGTTGTTTCGCGGCTGATGTGATGATTTAAGTACTGGCGGTGGTGCGTCCTCATTGTCAGTCAATCGCTTTCGTTAAACTGTCTTCAACTGAATCTTATTATAAGGTAGAGCGTATGTTTTGATCGTTTTGTTTATTTTAGAAAGTTTTCATAACAATTACAAGGAAGAATTTAAATTTAATTTAAAAGATAATTTGAATTTTTGTACATCACAGTAACAGTAAAGTTTTTTAGTGAGTACATGTAACAATGTAACTTTTATGAATTGATATAGTATAAATAATGTACAACACACTCACTTGGTATTTTAAAGTACATTTAATAATATAAAAATAGAAATAAACAGGTTCTTAAAAAAAAAAAACACTAGATATAACTCTCCATTTATCATTATATTTTAATTAATTTTTATTAAAATTGAAATGTTGTGATCAATCACTTTTATAGCCAATAAATCTTACGAGCCCTTAAGTAATTTTTAAATAAAAAAATATGATGCACGCAAAATGTCTAATAAATGCATTCATTTTTATTTTCATTTCATATCTCTCATCAATATTTTCATCATCTTTTTGAAGTACCTAAGCGGAAAAAGTTTAGAAAGATTCGGGCTTTGCATAATCGCCATCTCTCTCTACCTACGGCGCGAAACAAACTTTTCGTTCCTGCGAAAACTTTTCCGACACCCTTTTTCCTCCTCTTCTTTTGTCCCTCGTTCTCTTACGGCCTTCGCCACGTCGACATATAAAGCCGCCATCGATGATGTGACCAGCGCGAGCGTCGTTAATTACAGCGTTCCCCGGGCTTCGACGAAGTGTCGATAATAAAAAGTTGCATCGTTGTCGTCTTGAAAACAAAGCGCGCAAAGTTCCTAATATCATCATCGTGAAAAAAAACAAATGAATGGTCGAAAATAATAAATGTTCTGAGAAAACAAAAAAATGCTAATTAAAACCTTCCATTAACATTATTATTAGATTCGTACAATACGTACTTTTTGTTATTTGGGGAAGCCCTGGGTAAAACTTCTTGTTTTACACTTAAATAAAAATTGTAGAGCAGTACTTAGGATAACAGCTTTAAATAGCAATGTTGAATTTTTCAAAAAGCATCCTTAGAAATTAGAAAAAAATTATTATGTAAAAAGTGTGTCTATTAAGTTTTTAGCACACTAAATTTAACATTGCTTGAAAATATATAATATAGGTACTGTAAAAATCATAAAATATATCATGTAAACGTAAAATATCGCAAACAATTCTCAAACGATTTATTTTAATCCCAGGTTTCTCAATTCGCTAATACGCCGCGTAGCGGCCACCTGATAAACCAAATTTTTCTCAAAAACTCGAATTAATAACAATTTTCCATCAGACCACCAAGAATATGACTTCTGTACCATGTCTTTCGCCTCCTCGCATCGTGAACTGTACCTTAGAACCGGGTATATCGCACTAAACCGTAGCGACATAGCCGAACGACGCGACAAGGCGCGCGACAAATACGAACGTGCGCATACGCAGTCATAACGCTCGTATTTCCCTCGCCAAGGGTGTGCCAACGGTGTATAGGCCTTCCTCGCGAGGATGCAGCGAGCGCGCGCTCGCTACTCCTAATGCGCGTTTCGTGTCGTAGGGAGAAAGAGAGAGAGCTCACACACGCGACGGGCGGACAAGTGCGAGGAACAGCACGCGGCGGCAGCGGATCACTTTTTTATAGCCCGCCGTTCTTGAAAAAGAAGGGAAAAGGGAAACATGGGTTTTTATAGGCATCGGAAGGTGCGGGTGGTGCGAGGCTCAAAATGGGGCGAATGTTTGAAACGAGCGGCGAGGATTTCTTTGTTGGGCGTATTTTTTAGCTGTCGGTGTATATACTTTGCTATTAAAATTGTAGGTAACATTAATAGATGTTCTTGAAAAGTAAAAAAAATTAATTTTTAAATTTTTATAATCGTTAGTTTGCGTTTTACATAATTTCATTTGGAAAAATTTAAATAGAGAATATACCGCCCACCAATGCATAATTTATGAACGTCGAGGAGGAACACGGCAAAGAAATGGTAACCAACATGTCCCTATCAAACATGTCGAAGCGAGAGCTACATATAGGGAATGAAATAGAGAAGAGCCGGGGCATGAATTGAGTGACGAGGGATGCAGGACACGTGTTTCCAGGAACGTCGTCGTCGCCTTCTTACAAGCGAATAACGTTCCCGCCGGCGCACTTCTTGTCGCACGCTCGCGTGCATGCATACATATATACGCGCACGCGCGAGAGAGATGCGTCGCGGCGGGGTCGTCGATAAACGAGGAGAGAATTGAGACGTGCCAGAGTGCGTTAAGTGCTAACTCACGTAGTCGCGGTGAACAGGCGCAGCGACGTGATGGGGAGCGATTTTTTTTGCATTATTTAGAGGATGCGGCGAGTTTTTGTAATATGGCAAATGTGCGCTGTATAATTGTAGATGACTATTTTGTTGCAAAGTGGTGGGGTAATTGTAAAGGAGTAAGAAAGAGATTTATTACGGTCATTTACAATTGCAGGGAGTTTTAAGGCGAACGTTAAAGGTTTAACTGATGTTTCTTGGAAGCTATTTTATATTGGAGAAGCATATAGAATAATTGAGAGAAATTAATATATTGTTAGCGAAAGATCCCGATATTATAGGAGTATCAAACATAAAGCTTTCAAGAGGATCTTCATCTCATTTCATTTATTATACAATTCATTCGAAATAAGAACGACATTATTGATATATAGTAGAATTATAATGATACCAAATAACGATGAATACAGATTACAAGCAAAGCATTCATGTCAATCCACAAAGCCATAATTAAAATGAACTAGATATCTGATACAGTTTCCAACCAGCTTCATAATTATACCGCTTCAAACTCACAGTACTAAAAAAAACAAATCAAACGCCGATACTCCCTCGCACCGATCCAATTATCGTCCGCGAGTATTTCGCTTCCTTTCGTCCTCTCTCATCGTAGTCCGACATTCCTTCTGCGGAGCTCACCTCCTTCTCCATCCAGCTCTGCGAGACCGCAGTAGCAGAGGAAAAGCAGCAGCAGCAGCCGCGTAGAAAGAGCGAAGAAGTCACACTCGTGCAAAGACAAGGCTCTCCCTACCTCCCTCCATCCGACTAAAAGCGAACGTGAGCTGTATCGCCAACCGCGGCTTTAATAAACCCCCTCTGGATTCCCGGCGCGCGCCATTGTCGGCAAGGAGCGCAACCCCCTCAAGGTGGATTCTCTCTTTCTCTCCATTATCCCGTCGCCTCTGTCTTTGTCTCTCTCTCTCTCACTCGTTCTCTTAGATTCGCCCCCGCGCAAGCGAGCGAGCGACTCAATATCCCCTTTTGTTCAGGGCGCGAGAGGATGTCGCGCGCCGAGCGAAAAGGCGTATCTGTACCCGGAGAGAGGAGGATGTTGCACGAGTGTATGTAGGTGTGTGTGCAAGCAGGGGAGGAGGGATAAGAAAGTCGCGGGGTTGGATCTGCTGGAAGTAGAACTGTATAGTGTAGAGTAGGACTGGTTTTGGAGTATTAGGTAGTTATTTTTTACAGCGGAGTTTTTGTTCAAGTCTGTGTTGTACGCGTAGATGTGAGTATTTTCACTTCACTTTATTCATTTTCACATACGTAACAAATTAAAGGAAAAAATATTATTCAAATTTTTGATCGAATACAGAATGGTTATACCTAATATAATGACACATCTATACTTTTATCGAAAAATACTAGAATAACAAACTCAATAAGGTTCTTGCACTCTCACTTTAATTCAATAACTGGATTTCATTTGTGAATTAATATTTTTCTGCGTATAATTTATTTTGAAGAATTCTTCAATTGAAAAATTATGTGAAGCTATAGGTACAATTTTTAGAATAATATTTATTAAAAATGAGAAGGAAAACATAGAATCAGCTAGGTACTAAACACAAGTGTAACTTTTTTTTTTAATCTACTTCTCCCATTTTATGCAATGGTTGTAATCTCAAAATCTTCACATGAAAATTTCACTATAATTTAATTATATTTTGAAAAACTTTGCACTATTTACAGCATTTTTGATAAGATACAAACGAAAATATAAACAAAATTTAATAGTCTGCACTATTTACAGCTTTTTCTATAAGATATAAACCAAAATAATTATTTTGTCAATGTGACTGTCTCTCTCACTCATCGCCATTACAATTTGCTTGTTGCTAGATTATGGCTTAGTTGGTTAACTATTTTAACTAGCAGTAAAATGCCGAATCAATAGGTAGTACAAAATTGAGACTATTTTTGCGACCAGTAAATGTAAAAAATAGGTTTAAAGAAGCGTTACACTTACGGCAGAAAACTGAGGTCATTTGTTTACAATTTTGGTTCAAACTAGCCATTTACTACCCAAAAAAATTATTACAAATTTTACCATAGAGTTTAGAAAGTATTGCATTTAAAAAATTAATTAGAAAACTTTAATGTATTTTGATTTCACTTATTTATTTCATCTATTATTTACAATCTTATCGATTTTGTAAAACAAATGAAAATAAAAACAACAAGTAATAAAAAACACTTTTCATTCCTCGCCACATGACAATTAAAGAACAATGATAAATTGCTGATCATTTACGTCATACCGAAATCACAATACCAAAAATATCACATCGAATACTACCTTAACAAAAAAAAAAAAAAAAAAAACTCGAAAGCCACTATAATTAATTCGATCCTGATTAAGGCCTCGACATAAACTGCTCACTACTCTATGGCAACACACATACACACACACACACACACACGTGCGCGTGCATACGTCGCTTAAAAGCCCAATAGAAATGCATGCCGCGTCGCCGAGGTGCACACGCGTAATTACCACGGGAGATATTACGCGATCGCGGCGAGATATACGCGCGCGTATATACGTATATTTATCACCGCGGTCGGTAATTGGGATGCAGAGGGAACGAGCGCGCCGAAGAAAGAGAAGTGGGATGAGTATATAGGTATATATACAGCTCGGCACTGGTCAATCAATCGCGACGGAATCAATCCATGCCAATCACGTACGAAGCTCGCTCGGTCGGAGGAATCTTTATTTTCCTCGGTTCTGTTTCGTTTGGTCGGGGGGTTCCTTTCTATTTACAAATTCTCGGGTGTGTAATAATGGAGGGATGCGTGGCCGGTTTGAGATTTGCATCGTGATGATTATGACTTATATTTTAAGTTTTAAATGACCGAGAATTATAATTATAGTATTAATACTGATTATACCAATAATTTTATGAGTAGTATTTTGTATGATATAGGGCAATCATATACGAGTTAAATTCGAAGAGAAGTAATTGAATTTTTCAGTAGCCTGCATCGTTCTCGTGTTTATTTTGGTTTAATTCGCCTTTACTGAATATATATCTCACTAATTTTGTTAACTTTCGCATCAATGTTAATTTATGCTTATCGCTTTGTTCGAGTTATTATATTCTGAGCGCAATATCTAGTAAAGAATTTAGAATTCCTAGAATATTCTAACAGTTAATCACAGTGTAATTAATAGGTTCAATAACGCGACTTAAATTTATTCTTGCTGAACGCATCTGGAAACATCAGTGATAGATTAAATTCATTTTGCTGACTATGAAGTTAGCAGCTAATTGTATTATTCCATTATCAGCTTTAATCACTATAAGTAATGAGTATATTATGCAAGTTTAAGAATCCAATTGTCCATTTATGACCGTTTTCATTTGTATTAAGTAAATAAACTTTTGCTAATAGACCCAATAAGATAAAATTCACGCTTTTACATTATACATACACTTGCATGAATATAATTATTCATTAACATATAAATAAACATTACTAGTAAAAAATATTGTTTGTTAGTTTAAAAGAACATTTCATGATACCATTATATTCGCCACAAACCACTATTGATCAGATCCAAACTCTGCGTATTACAACCACTAACGCTGCGTACACGTACCCGACCAACTAATAATCCACAGCAAACACAGATATCCCCAAACAATCCGTCGTTATAAATCATCTCGACATCTTAAAAAGGCGCCCCCGTATGTCGGACAAAGGACACAACGACGACGACGACTGTAAAGTGGCGCACGCGCGGGTCAGCATTGCGCGCAGTTGTTAAATCCAGCGGCACATCTCGCGGACACGTGCCGTCGCACTCGAGGGCCATCGAAACTCTACGGTCATTCATGCGCTTCTCTCGTTCATTATACCGAGGGAGAAAGAGAGGGAGGGAGACGAAGGGGAAATGTAGGACTTCGGCCTGTTCCTTCCTTTTTCCGTTCGTTGTGTTGGCTGTAATCTTCTGTTGTGAGCTGTACGTATACGCAAGTGCGAGTGGAGTTGGGGTTCCGAGCTGGAGTTTTGATGGCCATTGTTTTCTAAGCTACGTGTTTTACAACTTTTTTTTTTAGGGGTCGGGATGCGATATGGGTGATGGATAATAATTGTACCTCGGGAGGTGCATCAAGTTTAGATGAATTTAATTGTGATTTTTGTTTTTCAAGATGAAAAAAAGAAAAGTCCACGTCTTATAATAATTTACATAATAATTTCCACCACTGCTACAAATATAACATCCTTTCATTGGTCACAAATTCGCACCCTTATATACTATAATCAAATAAAATTCTAACGTTATATACGCTCTCAATTCAATTGCCATCAATAAAAATTACTTTCTCAAATAGCACACATTCCACATGTTGCAATGACTACCACGTATGTACAGAAGTTTGAGGGAAACGAGACGGAGAGGTCAGATTTATTTGCCGAGTGTAGTTCCCGCAGTCATGCCCGTAGCTCCCATACGTGTGTCCACAGAGGCAAAACAGCCCGGCGCTCGCGGTGTGTCGACAAGTGCCTATTTTCAATATTGCAAGCTGGTAGCCGTGTTTCGCCTTCCGAGAAACCTGCAGTCGCCGGCCGACGGCCACGGCGACGTTTGCTTAGTGCAAACTCCGAGAGCAACGTCGGTGCGCCTTTGCCACCTCCACTATCCCTCTCCTCGTCTTCTTTTGAAGTAGCGAAAATTCCATTTGCGCGCTTTCATTGCGCTGTTTCGTTTTTTCATCGCATTGGAATGTAACGAAAGATGTATAGATTTTATTGAATGAGCTAGAGGTTTATTTATTGAAAAATAGTTCTAAAGAGAATATTTCGTTTAGTCGTTACTTTATTTCAAAATTATTTTAAAAATAATCGAGTGAAATGTTAAATGCCTAATTAAGCAAATGCAATGTTTATACAGTCATCGAAAAAAGAGAGTATCTGCGAAAAATTAGTAAAATCACCCGTTATTTACTGTAAATATTAAAACAATTGGCAACACGAACCTCGCTAATTCATCAGATAAGAAAAATATATTCTGTTTCATCGGTGTCCCGACAAATCGTAAAATTCAATAAAACACTATTTCACATTATCCCCGTTAAATACTCTAATGCGACTATATCCATCACGGGAATGAGCAGCGACAAAAAGTCTCGTAACCGTCAGGGTTCGAAGCGCATCAGCGCGGCTCTGCATGCAGCACATTTCTAATTTATTATTTGCGCGCGCGCGCGGGGACGGGACGAAGTGACGGGTGGCGCGCATCAGAGAGCCCAGCGGCTCTCAGCGAAATCTCCCTGAATATGAAAAAGCACTTCATTTTTTTAATTGGATCCGACGACGAGTCTCTCTCTCTCCACACCCATATATACCGGGGCCGAACTGAATTTTAATTCCGATTAACCGTGGCAAAAAGGCACCGTCGACGCGCCTCACCACCCACGCGTGTATATATATATATTTACGAGCGCGCGGGCACACACGTAGGTATACGCGTCCGTAAATCACATTAAACGCGTATTATATTTCGTCGAGTGAGAGAGAGAGAGCGCGTGGCCAAATTAACTGCGTCATCTGCCGGATTGACGCTGGACATTTTTGCAGGGCGCATTTCGCATTAGAGTCGACATTTTCATTGCGCGAATCATATATATGTGTGTGAAAGATGAGGGAAAAACGAGGAATGCGCGCATCTCGCAGTTTTAATCATTTCGCGAGCGCGCTTTAATGAATTGCGAATTAGCATGATACTCCGCGTTTCATTTAATCGTTTTATCAGCGGCCCGCGTGATGTCGGCACTGAGTTGCGAAAAAGTTTGATGAAAAATAATATCAACTCGCGTGCACGAGAGCTAAGCTTACGGCGTGAGCCGAGGCGAGAGCTCGTTTATATAGTACGGGATATCCGTATTAAATTATTCCGTAATTAATTTTTGCACTTGTCAGGCCGATTATGAAAATATGAATGGAAATGCAGTTTTTTCGCGTTAAATTGGAGAAGAAGTATCATATTACTATCACTCGCTATTCCATAAATTAAAATGTATTACTTTAGAATAACTTGATATATATAATTATTATATCAAATCGTAGATTGAATTTTTTCCTTTTATTCTAAACCTTTCAGCAATATCAATCTAAAGCTCATATTTGTTACACATAACATATTTAAATCTTGAAATACACCTTTAAATATTTCAAGTTATAAATGTAATAAAATTATCTTATTCGTTGCATTTACTGACATGTCGAATAATCAAAAGTTATAACAGATATAAATGAATAATCAATAAACATCGTATCCTGAAATGCCCTTTAATGTCTTACACTATAGAACATAATACGCGCTCGACCTAAACCCGGGGCAATATAAATTGAAACAAATTTTCCGGCTGCTCGTTAACAATTCAATACGGGTGCACGATATACCCGCCTGGCAATTAACTCTCTTGCAGCTTTGTAGATTGAAAGGAAAGGCTTGTATCATTAGCATTCCCGTTATCTCGGGCTTTTTATCGCATAATCCACGCGAACTCGGAACGCGCGCAGGACTCGAATTTTTTCTTATCGGCCAAACTTCCGTACGACAAATACTGTACGCCACATATCCTCTCTCCCTCTCTCATTCACTCTCCCTCCCTCCATCTCTTTCACCTTCTTTCTTTCCTTTTATTTGGCATGCCCCACACTTTTGTCGTGTTTCTCACGTGGTCTTTTGCTTTTTGCGCGATTTTATGGTCCCAGAGCGAAGTTTGATTTCGGTTGAGTATTTCCTCCGTATAATGAAAGTTGTAAATAGAGTTATTTATAGATTTGCTAAAGTTTATTAAAGTTTTATGCAATATAAACTCGATCGATAAATGGAGCGTTCGATTGTGATTGCTAAGCTTGGCTAAGATTTTGAAAAGTTTGTATATATGACTTAGCAAGTGCACGATTAAACCTCTTCACGTATCTCTGGAGGAATGAAGAGACTTAAAGAAAAATAATAAAATCAGTATTTATACGCAGCTGATAGACTTGGTCAGCTTAACTGGCAGTACTATATCGATTTTATTATGAAGCTACCGTACGGAAGTCTGTCAAATTATCATATTTCATATAGATACACCCAAAAATTCTCTAGTTCCTCGGAAATTGCTATCTCTAAATCAAAATCCACTCTTGGTCTATATGTAAACTGCCACATATGACGTCACACAGTAAACTCTTGCACATTGTTTCAGCAAATTCAACTTCTCTACTCAACATTAATTGCTAACCTACCTGCGATGATTTCTTCATAATTCAACAAAAGTTTCTATTGTACTAAATTAATCAGTATCCCGAAACATTTGGTTACTAATTAAATCTTCCCATTAACAACCCATATATCATCAATAATTGAAGATACATTTCACACTACGGTCTTTATGTAAAATTAGTTTCCAAACCTGAAATAATAGACTACAGTTAATTGAATTTTAGTTATTTAATTCAATTAACATGTATCAATTTCTTCTTCCTAATATAAAGTATCATTATCGGAATCACATTAGAAATCATTTGTTCTTTATTTGCTAAATACATCCTCATACCCATGCAGTATAAAAAACTTTTACAATTATACAAAAAACTTAAAGACTTCATCGACGACAAAGTGTAATCAACATTTCTATAATCGTTGCTAATTAATATTCTATCTAATTAATCAGCGTAGAAACGATTACACAACATGCACACACAGTACCTACTGTTCTCTCGCGAACCTTAATTTTTCTCTGTCTAGCTTCTCTTTATCTCTCCTGCACCTCCACGTCCCTTCGCCTCGCGCGCATATAAGCGACGACGTCGTCGACGCCGTGTCGAGGCTTTAGCGTGCGCGGTAACAAGCACATTCGCGTGACTGCGATTCATCCGTAATGAATGTCTCTTGCCTTATATACCTATACAGTGCGCGCACAGCCGAGAGAGAGAGAGAGGGAGAGAGTGTCAACCGCGAGTTTCGCAGTCTTCGTCGTCGTAATTACACGCGGGGAGGCGGCCGGAGGTGAGTGAGGATCGGTAGCGCGATCTACAAACAGTCGTTGTAAAAGTTTCATGGAAACGCGAAGTTGGTTGCAAGGGGTGGATGCACAGAATGAAATTTAATTTAGCATAGTAAGAAGATGAGGGGTTGGATAATTATAGTGAAAAAATGCGTATAATACATTACTGATTTCCTCATTGTTTTTTCCTATCATATATATAAGTATTTAGAGCTAATATTGAAACGTTATACATGTTTGAAAGATTTGTTAGGTTTCAGATAACAAAACTCACCCAAATTAAAATTTACTTTACTATACGCTAAACGACTCGAGTACTCCATACAATATAACTATATATGATTTTAATAATTATAAAATATTGTAACTACGTGAAATTAATACTCTCACAATTGCGTTTTAACACTTAAATAAGCTTAAAAAAGGAAATAAAATGCCTTCTCGCACCGAATTCTCGTTCTCTCCCACCGCTGATGAATTTACGTCACTCAAAAGACGAAACCACCCCTGGGCAAAAAAGCGAAAATTCCGCACATCAACGTATAATGCGACAAGGAACAGAACAGCTCGATCGCCGAAACCCTTGGAATCACATAATCCCTCGGTCGCGGATTCGAAAGATCGCACGAATTCCTCGCGCCTCGTATTTCCACGACGCTGGACGTTATTAAGAAGGACGAGGGCTTATAACGTATATAAACGCGTCTCTCGCACGCGGCGGGTCTGCGACGCACATGAGCGACAGAGGCTGGGTGGTCGTTCGACCCGATTCCCGCGGATCGGTTATTTTAATCCGACGATTAAAAATGTCAGACACGTGTTAGTCGATCTCGCGAGTCCTTTTCGCGCGCGCATGCAAGAGAGTATAGGTGAGAGTATTATAAGTCAGACGGCGGGGGATTACGCGAGAGCGAGTGAACGGGTTTGAGGATTCGAGAGAGAGAGGCGAGTATTAAGAGTGCGTGCGAGCGTACACGTGTTTGCGTGAGATTGTTTTGTATTCCGAGGCTTGAGAGTGCGTGGCGAGGTGATTTTTCAAGTGCGCGATTTTTGTGGAAGAGGTTTGCCGTGTCGCTATCCTGCTTTAGTTATTTTGCTTTCTCAAAGAGAAAGTTTTGTAACGGTGAAATTTTTCAACTCTGAGATTTCGATGATTCTCTATATTTCCGAGCTCCCTGAGTCGAAATATGCATTTTCTGAAAAGTGTCTGCCTCTGTGTGTGTGTCATGTGTGTATGCGTGTGTGTATGTATTGTGTGTGTATGTGTGTGTGTGTGTGTGTGTGTAGAGTATTCGGGTTACAAAGTATATGCATGTACCAAGGGCTAAGTGGGCTTTTTGACCTCGTGTAGTTGTCTCGTCTACGGCTCGCAAATCGCACTCGCCTTCATCTCGTACTGAAAACTCCACACTCGGTCTAAAAAGCCCCATGAACTTTACACCCTTGGCACACAATATACTATTAAAAACTGATTTATTAAATGGTTTTAAAACGTTACAATCCTTTTTCCTAATTATTATATAGACAAAAATATCAACAATATTTGAAGATTATAATAATGATGACGAGTAGTTGTGTGCATCAGATCAGTTATGCATACGTAGCGACAACACTATAATCGGCGCGTATGTAATACTCGTCGTAGGGATGGCCGTCATAGTCTAAATAATGTACTCTCATGTACTACTTTGGATTCTTAGGTAAGTCGAATCCAGGATTGTTACCTTCTATAGAACGAAGCGTTTGCGTCGGCACCACGAGCTTTACCCCTGGTAGAAAGACATTCACGTTATTATATGTCCTTTTATAAGTATATGTATTGGAGACGGAAATATCACCGTGGTTTACCGTTAAATTACAATAATTCTGGTTCAGGAAAGTCATCGACACAATTCCTACCGCGACCGACTCGACCGGAACTCTCTGTTTTTGTCTTTGCACTGGATCCAATATTTTACAAATACCATGGTTATATATTGGATCCGTTGTATTATCAATGTCGGAGAATGTAGGTGAATTTAATTTCCAGATGACAAACTGATGTTGTCGCGTGAATTGAAAAGATAATTGTTATTCTATTAGGTGTATGCTTCTTACTATAAGATATTTAGTCACTTGATTATTATCAATTAATGTAACATTACATATTTCAATTTATTAAACATGTAACATCGATAAACTTACATCGAAATAAATGTCGAAAAGCCATGGACCTATGTATTCTTTAACTCGAAGTTGGTACGTGAGTTGTTGACCTTCAACATCTAAATATCTATTCTCCATTTCCGTCATCTTCAACAACGCCAGAGTCCACTCTGAGATTGTTGAACATAACGGAAATGGAGAACAGGTATACAGATACTGAATCAGTATACTATTTCAGGAAGTACAGATGGTGTCCAACCACCAACTGGTGGTAACATCTCAGCCGGTGGCGATGTGTCGACACCGGTAAGTCCAGATCTCTCGTGCGATGCTACAACTTAGACTCTGACGTTGTTGAACATGACGGAATATACCAGATCCTTGAGTACCATCGATTTCAGCTGACCCATCGGCGCACACTGTGGCATCACCGACGCTGGCTGATTCGCCACCGGACACTTAACCTTGCTGACAAACAAAAATTTATCGTTTTGCAAAACTGTCACAAAGTAAAACAGAAAATATTGCGACATATAAGCATGAAGAATGAGAATTATAATTGAATGTATATAGTACCGCAAAAACTTAAGAATTGAAGTAAAGGACCGTGAGCACGCATATGCAGAGAGTCAAGAAACGTCTGTCCATCATCGTACCTTGTTTGCTAATGGTATACGAGAATGACGAATTATAGCAAAAATGTACAGTATAATGTACAGTTTTTTTTGGTGATAAGACTTATATTTTAAATAGAAGTTAAACATTTTTTTCCTCTATTACGTACGTTAAAACCAACAAATTAATGTTATTGCATTTATTAGATAATTTTATTGTTTACGATTGCCTATTAATGATAGTTGATAGATAATTGTATATTTTTACATATAATGCTGTAATATCTAATATGTTTCATAAAATATCTCTATTGTATGTTCAAAATGCAATCGTTGATTCATAAATTTAATGTCATCTTTAATAATATAGCAGTGGGTTACGTATGTGGGTGTACTTATTTTGCATTAATAAAACGTACTATCTCATTGTTTATAGTAATTACAACAATTGTATCAATACTTTTAACTTTGTGTAATAAATTAAGATACACGGATATTAATATTTACATAATATTAAGTTTAAAAGTCCCTGGCTCTTTTTTCCTGGTTGATATGTCGAAAACATAGTCGTCGGTAGAAACAATATAGTCATTATCTATTTTCGAAAATACCCAATACAGTGGGAAAACTTGAAAAACACCTGATAAGAATTTTTTATTATACTTGAAGTCATTGCAATAACCTTGCCGCTTGTTCGTATAACGTAAGTAGAGTTCTTCACGTTTTTACTAGACGAATGTAGTTTCGTGATATTTTGTATCACCAGTTTTTTTTTTTTTAATTCCATACCAGGCTTCTCGTTTAAAATTCTATAAAATGAATATTGATGATTCCCTGAGCAATCAAAATAAAAGGTCTTTTTGTTTTCTTCAAGAGAAAGCTTGGTAACGATGAAATTTTCCGACCCCGCAATTTCGATGATTTTCGATATTTCTGAGCTCCCAGAGTCGAAATATGAGTTTACTGGAAAATGTCCGTGTGTACACGGATAGAATTTTTCCTGAAAAAAGTTAGATTTTGAGCACACATTTTTTGCCGAGAGTGTGGAAAAACTAACTTTCCGCACGGAGTGTCAAAAGTGAAAATAATGGAAAAATTGAAGTTTTTGTTTTTTGTCGCCGGGTTTGGAAATCGGTCGGAAGTATACCCATTTTCTGAAAGGCCTTAAAATTTCCTATCCACCCATATTTTTGTCAGTCCGATCGGAAAATATTAAGTCGGTTAAAACAAAATAAAGAAAAATATCGAAAAAACAAAAATATTTTTTTTTTGCTCTGGATTTGGATACCGGTCTGAAGTAGGCCTATTTTCCGAAGGCCTTCAAATTCCCTATCTATTCCCATTTTTATCGGCCCGATAAGATAAGATTAAGTCGGTTAAAAAAAATAAAATAAAAACGCTTATACAGAAATTGTACTTTAATATCCTAGAGCTACCACTACAAAATTAAAGAAAAAAAATAGACGCCTGAGTTAGAGGATATTTGAAATCTTCGCCGAGTTATATGGTTTTTGAAACCATTCTATGAGTTGGAGGATTTTCGAAGTCTTCGCTGAGTTGGGGGGGTTTTGAATCAAACGCCGAGTTGGCAGATTTTCGAAGAAAACCCCGAAGAAATTTCGAAGAAATACAATTAATTTATAAATTCAATTAATAGCATGTGATAATACCTTAAACTTTATAATTTTCAATTTAATAATGACTACATAACTATTTTAAATATAATTTTCTTGATCATTTTGAATAATGTCTTTATGGAAAATCAGATATACAGAAAGAATGAATTTTATATCAAAATATACATTTAAAAAGATTATTTGCTGTAATTTATCAATTCTCTTTAAGGAAGCATTCTGCTAAAGCAGTTAGCAGCTGTTTTTAGTTTATATAATTATGAATTAAGTCTTTCCGAAAGAAACATAGGAACAGTTTCTACATACCGTTCCCCAACATTACAACTCAACTTTGCAACAAAAATCCATCTCCCACCATTATCCAATCGCCAACCCTCTCCCCAAAACCCGACACTTTTCGAGTTCGCCAGCGCCACTGCCTCGCACACAGGTGTGAGTACTTTCGCAGGCGGCGGGGCGGACGCGAAGGCGGTACCTATACCTTCGCAGACGGAGGGGAGAAATAGCTTATATACGCTCGCGCGCGCGCAAGTAAGCAAGCAACTGACAGCGCATAACCGCCGCGGCGATATATACAAGCCGCCATTAGTCGGGAGAGCGGCGGTATTTCGCTCTATACGGGAGTAGCTCGCGCGCTACGGGAATATATGTATGGCGTGTACACACATATACATTGGAAGGAGCGTGAAGGCAAGTGTCGACGAGGTTTCGCGAGGACGGTATATATCGCGTGGGGTTACAGATCGTTATACGTGTGTAGGAGTCGTCGAGGATACGATGTATAATGTTGAACGTCGTGGTTGTGTTTGGTATATAGTGATGAATGCGGAGAATTGTCGAAATGACGTTTTGTTGGGGAAGTTTTGCCGGTATTTGAGATGGATAAAATGGTCTTCAGTGATAAAATAACCAAATTTTGCTATAGGAGCAACATAAGATAAGATTCTTATAAATAATATATACTTAAATGTTAAATGAGATAGCTTCAATACAGTTATTACTTTTGCTCTTCAATAGATACGTTTATGAATGAAAGAATAAATTAATAAATGAATCGAACGGCTATTACGAACTAATAAAGTCAAAATACCGTATTAAACAGTTAACACTAGCGATCGTAACGAACAATTTTATACTTTACACGAATGAAAAAATTTCCGTACACGCATATAAAATGTGTGACCTCTCACTTAAAACGCACAATCAAACAACCAATTCTGTCGCCAGGCGCCGAACAAGCTTTTTCGTTCTCAACCCATAATGTCTCGTCGCGCCCAAAAAGGCAACGAATCTGTCCAGACTAACCATATTCGCCTACGTTACTCCCCGCTCGGTCCCAACTTTTTGCCGACGGTCTCGGCCCTTATGAGAGGCGCGGGCTACTAATTAGCGCGGCCCAACCTGCGGACCGTATAAATTCAAATTTGATCGGTACGCTTTTTGCGTCTCGGCTGATTTGCTTGCCCCTGTAAGCGGTGACGCCGTTGAATGGTCCATGTGTAATGACCTGAGTAGTTTCTTTAATATAAGAAATTTAAATAGTTTTCAATAGTACTTTATGTAGAGCTTTGAGTTTGTGTTCACATCTGCGTTATTGTATTATTCAGTAAGATTAAAGTTTTATCCAATATATGCTTTCTAATAAAAGTTCGCTTAAAATAATTTTCTTACATAATATATAATAATAAATCATATTTAACAATCTACTGGATATTTGTTTCTTGAAACTCCTATACATAAATTATGATTCCGTGCCAAATATATAAAACTCATGCGCTGATTCGCTAATTAAAATTAATAAATTCGCATTTACTTTATACAACCAATTATCAAATTTTCATTAAGATTTTCATTAAATTGCCTATCACCCTTATCAATGCTATGTACTTAAATATGAATACCCATTTGAAAATAAAAAATTTAATAACAGTATGATGACTAATCAATAAATATAAAAATATATATCATAATATTCCGGAAATCTATACAAAAATAATTATTCCACTAGCATCTCGTTAAAACATATTCTAGAAGCATCTTGACTACCACAAATCTAAACGAAACTTCAATACCTATAGCAAACCTCGCACTTCCTATGCAAACTTACACTTGCCTCGACACTCCACGTAGCGACTTTGCATTTTGTCCACGCTTTATCGAATCACCACGTCCCTCCGAGATACACGCATAACACATCCTCACAGGCGCGAGGTTTTCTTCGCGCTGAAAACCGGCTCTCCACATGAGTCGCCCACACGGACGCGCGTGTTACACGCGCACGCGCGTGCGAGTGTATCGCCGAGTGATCATTCATTTTCAATTAGCGCTCGCGTGACGACGTCGCGTTACCCCGCGCGCACTAGGAGAGGAGAGAGCGAGAGAGAGAAGTGCTTTCTGTCCAGTGTTAACGATTCGCGGAGATTTTTACATGGGATTGACGATGGGGATCCGAGGTTGAGTGCGTGTTTCAGTAGAGTTGCTTAGCGGAATAAAATTGTTATTTTGTAGGTTCAGGTGGGTTTGATATCATTGAATGTGTATGATAATTTTGTTTATTTGAAAGTTATGCTTGAAAATTTTAAATTGTTCGGAAAAGGTTACGATTTATTTTTATTACACCTCGTGAGGTTGTACAAGTTGAGAAAATTTGATGTAAATTTTTGCGATATTTTAGCTAAAGAAACTAGAAGCTTTATTTTCTAAATATTTAATAACCAGAAATGTTGGAGAAACGTTTATTGCGTCATGTTACGGGAATCTTAGAAAGTTACAAAAACGGAAACAGATTAGCAACGAAAGGGAAAGGTAGAAGTGTTCTTCATTGATAGTTAAAAAAACATGTTTCTTGCTATCTGGAAACAACTAGAATGGAATTAAACAACTTAAGTATAAAATGAAAAATAATTCTGAACGTTCCCTGTATCGTAGAACAC
>UXGD01003841.1:0-19035 GCA_900474315.1 Torymus auratus
TTTTAAAGTAAATCTACTGTTTATTTGAAATGCATATCAAAGGATAATGCCAATCTTACTTTACTAAAATGTGAATTCTACCTTTTTTAAAGTAGTTTCTACTAATTCTTATGAATGTAAAATAAACTTTTATAAAGTTAAATGAACTGTGGAAAATGACGAATTTATTGTTTTTTTCCAATTTCTTATATTATATCTGACATGTCGTATAATTCAGAGAATAAGCTTAACTGCGATTAACAATGATCATAATCTCACCTGAAACCTGAAGAACCGTTTCTTCCAGGACCTGATGCCCGACTGCCAGACGAGATTAAGAACCTCGCGGTCAAAGTTCACGTCCCAGCCCTCGTGAGTGATCGAGAAGCTGAACGCGACGGCTGAATGGGCTTCTGCCATCCTGGCGCTCTCTTAGATCTTCTCAACGTGATGAATGATTGTTATAGCCGTGGATATGGTCGTCTTGTCGAGTCCTGCAAAAATACGAAAGAAGAGGAATGCGTTAGAATATTGGTCTATATATATCTTTGCGTGGATGAGAAAAACGTGATTTGGGTATATATGTAAGTAACGATTCTGTTATTGATAATTTTCGTTTGATATAAATGTCAGATTTCTTATAGAGAAATTTATAACAGACGAATATTGTGAGATACGTGTTCAAGATTATTGATATAATAATGAATGATTATCTGAGAAGTTTTCGAGAACACACAATATGCATACAATAGGTGAACAGCTCAAGGGCTCGAACCTATAGCGTAATCGATCACTCATCAAATCCCTATTTTTATAAGAATGAACTTTAGAAAGTACACCATTTCTTTCCTGAATAGATACACACACTCATCGGAGGCGCGATTACCAAGTTCAAGATGAAGATTATTATACACCAACTTTTGCATATCACGAGAGAGCCGTAATCTAAATATAATTGAATTAATGGGGGCTGACGATGACGAATTTGATATTAGAACGAAAGTATAACACTATATATACAGCGTGCGAGGAATTTTCAAAATCATCGGCACACATGCGTTCCATTTATGCACAGAAGTGGAGCAAATATATAAACGCAATTCCGTCTTCTCAGCGCGATCATTGCCGTTTTTACACCGCGCGCGCGCGGAAAGTTTTTGTTATATATCATGAAAACCTATGTTATTAATAGACGTCGTTACACTTCTCATATTCCAACAAAAAAAGAAAGAAAAGAAAACGACGCTAACAACATTTTTCTTACTTGCCATATACATCTGCTACGCAAATAACTTAATACGACTAAAAAGTATCTTTATACTCTTCAATCTGCCGACAAAAGAGTACATCGAACGTCGTCGAATCAATTTACTCTCGTCGAAACACAGCTCAAAACTCCGATTAATCATTATATATATACATATACGCGTAAAACCAGTCGCAAGAGAAGCGTCGGGACTACATACGCTTACGTAATTCGCGCCTGCGTTGCACCGCAGGTATATTATTATATATTATACACGTTTGCAAGTACGCGAGTATCAGAGTTTCACTTGGCATTGGCCTCTCGCGATATTGGGTACAAGGATTTTTTTATCAATATACCGGTGAATTGGGCGGTAGGCATATAGACGCGATGAAATTGGATCCGACTGGATATCTTTCTGTATGATGTGGATGGAGTTATGTGAGGTTACACGCTCGGCTGCGTTGGATAGTGGCTTTATGTCATTGGAGTATAAGTAACGAGCGTTGTGCGAAATATATATATAACGATACACGCCAGGATTTTTTGTACGATATTTTTGAGTAAATTAATGATAAAGTTTGCCTTATATATTGATTTATTTACATCCTGAACCTCGCGCAGCTCATTATTACCGAGCTAATGCACAACTAAACGTATGTAATTACGTATAGTAGGTATACTGCATCAACAGTGCGCCTGCGGATTTTCCATTTTACGTAATGCGATTTGCGGAAAGAGGGAGAGGGAAGATTCAGCCGCGCTCTCTGCGCGTTTATGTTTATTTGCATGAGAACTCGTTCGGGTTAAGTGACAATTCACTTTGATAGAGTCAAAAGTACGCGCGCGACGATCAATTCAGTGCCGGCAGCGGCCTGTATTTTCATTGCACTCCGCGCGAGTGGAATACTTAGCACTCGGAACGATTTGCGCGCTCGTCGTCTAATATGTGACGAATATTTTTATACGATTTTTTATTTATTTTATCGGTAATCTACGCTAATATCGAATTGATCATCTAATTTTTTGTTCGGTTTCTTCGAATTTATCGATGTATGGTATGTGCAATATATAACGTTTTATCAGTGGTATACTTATACCGGGAATTAAGTTTCGTCATGTATACTTAAATGCATTAAATAGGGACTGAATAATTCGAGGAAATATATATATATATATATTCTTTCCTCGTACAACAAAAATGTATTTAATAAGTCCTAAAAGTAAATACATGAATGATGAAAAAACCTTACACACTAACGAAAACATTCGTTACAAATCAAAATAAAATATATATATCACACGATCTTGAAATCAGGTCAATCCCGACCAATTACATCAATCAAACCTCTCGCTCCCTAAAAATATCTTTCCCTTCTATTGTTATAGGGGAGATATACCACCTAAAATCCTCCAGATTTCTCCGCACTGACAATCTCTATCTCCTTTTGTCTTTTCCCTTCGCTCCGCGCATGACTGGTCGACTATTTGACCTTACTTAAACGCAATTGCACGCGAAAAGCAGCTGACGCTGTGATGCCGTGACGTACATGTATGTTTGAGTGCACGTGTATGTGTGCGGTAATATAAGGAGGTCGCGGAATTCCGGGACGAAAATCGTGGGATATTCAATTGTGATTAATTTGGAAAATTGACCGTGTTTCTTTTATTTTGTGCAGAGGTAGGAACAAATTTGGATGGAATTATCGCCCTTTCAAAGAACCGCAGTTAGCAAAATATAGAGAAAAATGATTTATTATCAAAAAATACTGTAATACATATATAGTAACGTCGAGGTATACATACTTGTAATATCAAAATAATTACTATATGTACATAACAATTTTTACTTATAAAACGTAGTAATTATTTTGATATTACAGGTATGCCTCGGCGTTACCATATAATGTATTATAGTAATTTTTAATAAATCATTTCTCTCAGTGTAGCAAAGTAAATCCACCTTGTAAATAAAATAACGGATCTATTATAGAAACAACCGAAGTATTGAATTAAATACAATTGTATATATAATCTTTGGACTATTAACGCGTCTTCCAACGATAAAATATTATAAATAACATAAACCCGTGTATCGGAATTTCGCGCGCTTTCTCCTTTTACTCGCGATAAGATATACCTGCCCATCAGCAGACTACCGATAATAAATCCCCCATCACGCTTCCAAATTAATCGTCGCGTATGAAAGGTGTGTGTGTGGGCGCGTCTCGTATACTTACACAAAATATTTCACGTGCTGTATAAATATACATTGTATCAGCATTGACGAGACGACGACGACGACGTGCGCGGTGGAAAGAGGTTAGCCCGATGTATGCCGCGGCATTAAACTCCACGCTCCGAACAATATAATCTGATATTGCATTATCGGTGCGAGTTTATTTGCGCAACGATTGTATAGAGTCGTGTGTGTGTATACATATATGGACGGGGAAGTGTGTATTGTGTTCGATGTGAGCGATTATCGGGTCACGAATTGGAAATGTATATGTCGGTGATATATGTATGCGCGCTGGATGAGCTTGGAGACCTTTTTAGAAACTTGTTGAACATGATTGATCGTTATTACAGTCGAGTACTGCGGGGAATAAATGTTTTGCGAGGTTTTGGCGGCTGCTAAAATATTGTAAACTTCAAGTACCTATAGCACGTTGAATAAATATTCACTGAGTTGAGCGAAATGTTTAATTATATAATATCGTAATTAGACGTTTCTTATTAAAATTTATTTAAATTTTAATTAAAAATTTTTTTTTTTAAGTAATTTTCAGCTCTTATGAAAAATGTTTTTTTATCAAATATAGTAAAAAAGAATTAAAAAAATATAATTTTAAATTTTAATTAATATTTGAGCCTCTATATTGTAATAAAGTATCTATCATTATGGTAGTAAACATATATTCTATTATTTTGTTAGAATGATTTTACAAACAGTAATTACATCAAGATTTTAATTAACCGGAAAAGGACTCTGCCGTGGGAAAATTTCCAATTGAATTGTCGCAATTATCAACCTTTTTAATTTATACGAAAAAAAGCCCCACGTTTATAATTACAGTTCTCTACATTATACTCTCTATAATATAAAATTATGACCATAAGCGCAAAAATATCCAGAACATGGTTCCTCAACCTTGAATAAAACCACAAGAAAAAGGAAACATTGTCTTCGTTCTCGTGTATAACTTAAAATTCTATTATATTCTAATGTATAACGACGCTTTGTTTATTCGAATTCGTGCTTCCTTTTCGTTTAGCATGCAAATGCATCTCACTTTCGTTTCCATTAAACCGAAACGTTGCATTATAAATATATAGCAACGAAACGATATAGATTCATCCGGCTAACAGCAGCACGGAGACGTAACTTTCGTTTTATTATGACGCCCGAGTAATACTTATAAGTCAAGAACCCACTTCGCAGAGATATGCTAAACAAAAACGTAAAACGCATTTATTTATTTTTTTTTTCGAAACGATCGTATAACGTACAACGCTTTCAGACTTTTAAGTTAAAGTTAATGCGAATTGTTGCTGCATGACAAATGACACACATTACGATTCTCGACGTTTACGCACATTTATGCCATACTGACGGCAAAAACAATTACTCCACTGCCTTTTCTATATACTTATAGCAATAAAAAGCGCAACAAATATAATCATCCATAACGATTTTCAAAATCCAAAAAACAAAACTTGAATCGACGAAGCTCACGACGCTCCATTCTACCAACAGGTCAGCGACCTCCTCTCTCTCTCGCATATCTAACGACAAACACACACACGCATACGCGCGTACAGGAATCCCAACTATTTTCGCATTATGCACACACGATCCCCACGCGAGTCGCTTATGCGCACCGGAAACCTCGGATTCTCTCGCATTTCTGTATAAAACAACATATTATAAGACACTCCCTCCGTTCACGCCAATCAAAAGCTAACATCGATCCGATGTATACACAAATCGCGTCCACGTTTCTCGGGACAGATAAAAATAAAAAAAGTCCCCCAGGCAGATAAGTAACACGTCGGGCGTAAACAGAATCACAATGGGCGAGCGCGGGAAACCTATCGATTGCTCGTATATATGTGTTTGTGTCGCATGAAACTCGCCGATTCATTCGCTTTCCTTTGGGAGTCACAACGCGCGAATTCCGTAGAGATTCTGTAATGCATATATACATACATATATACAGTTTGTTGTCTTTGTGTGGGCTAAAGTATTTTTCTTTATGATAAAAGTATATATGATTAACGGTCGGTGCGGTGTTTTTAATCAATGAGCCGTATACGTGAAAAACGCTTCCACGGTTTTATTTTCTAAGCCTATATAATATGCGTGTGATTTTGGATGAGAAAGAGAATGCATACAAAATAGGTCATTGACCCGGCACTTCTTACGAAATGCCCAACGTGCGCATCGAGCCAATTGCGACTCGATAAATATTCAATTGAATGGCATGCATTATCAATTAACGTGTAGACGACTCTTTTTCCCCCCTCGTTATCTGTTATCGGAAAGCAAATTAAAACTGCTCTTTGCGTTGTCGATAATTAAAAGTAACATCGAATAAATCGTTATAAATATATATATGTGCACTGATTATGATATTAACGCGGAGTTAAGGAAAAAATTTGATTTTAAAACAGTAATTTGCATTGTTTCTGCAAACCACCTGCAATATATATACATTGTACGTATACAATTGTCTGCATAAATTTCCTTTTTTTTTAAACGGCTGCATCATATAAATTTGTTCTGCACGTGTTAAATTACTTTTCCCATTTTAACCTTTTAGACATGTGCCTATCCTTACTTCTAAAGAAAACCTCTCCGAAAGTGACGACCGTAAACCGTATAACGTACCGTTACACGATGGAAATCTCAATTCAGATTAACGACAAAAAGTTTCACTTAGTATATCCTTAACGACGCCCCAGCTGCTGCCTGCATAAGAGCCTCGCGTATACAATTTTCTATGCCGTTAAACCCAAAGACGCGCGAGTGAAACTTTCATTAAACGTCACATTCATCATAATCCTGGAAGAAAAAAACAAATCTCTTCGCTATAGAGGGCACGTACACATACCAGAGATAACCCGAAATCTGGGTTACCAATGTAAAGTACGGGCGCGCGTTGTCCGATAAGGCACCTTGACGTATAGACGCTTATACGAGTGACCTTGGCGACGTGTAATGAGCCCCTCGCGGACTTTGAACGCCACATATATACCGGCACGTGTATGCATCTATAGGTGTATAAGTATATATATAGGTGCTGTTAGTAGAAAGCGCGTGCGGAGACGAGGAAGAGAAGACGACGTTGGAGGTTTGAAGAGAAATTTTTTGAATCGAGGATTCGACTGGTGATAATAAGTTGCTAGAGAGGAAAGTTGTTGAAAAAAAAAATTAAAATAAGAGTGGGTCGTGACGCGGTTGTTCTGAAATCTTTTGAAACGCGATATTTTTCGATAAAGAAAGACTTTGCGAAGCTACCAGAATGTTCGACAGTTTTTGTAGCTTTTAGGTAATGGCGGTACATATATATCTGGGGTTAAAGTCTAATGTATTCTCGACAAGTAAAAACGATCGTGCATGTATAATAATTAGACATGCGCTATAGTTAATTCAATTAAATTATATACACGTAGTTGTATATATTTATGACAGTTGTTATTTTGACAAATAGATTGCCATAAAGTTCGGTAATAATTATTTTGTTTGTACGGTGTTGTCTAATATCACTTAAATAAAATCTACATAAAATTAACCGGTGATTATTCGAGAACTAAAACATAGAGCGAAACGTTGTTTTCGATAGGTTTGAAATTGTCATTGTTTGTGTAAGATATCGTTCAACAAACGTAGAAGAATCAATAGACTTCGTTTTCAATTGAATTTTTCATCAAACTACACAGTGAAATATAGAGATAATAAAACTGAGATCTGAAAAAAATGATTATCTTACCAACGAACAAATTGTGAAAACAACAACTTTCACAAACTCACATACCTATACTCCACGGTTACAGACACCCTCAACATTGAAATAAATCAATTCAATAAATCTCTCATGTCACAGCGCGTGTATCGCCGATAACAAAACCTCTCGCAGACAAAACCTCGCCGAGAAAAAACGTCAATCAAGCAAGTAAACACGCCCACAGAACATTGACCATCGCAAAACTTTCCCCAATCGCCTATAGACAAAAACTAGTTACGCACGCGTTACGTCACCGTGCAAAGTTCAAAATCCGCGATAAGAGACGGCCGCGTTTATCTCTTCCTTGGTGTTCGAAAAAATGTCTTCGTCGCGATTCGAGCTCTTATCGTGCATCGCGTAATCGGCGATGCATTGTATATAAAAGTCGCACGCGGCCGAATTCAGTGAGATTATATTATTTTGACGAGACGCGTGGCAGACCTTGGCAGTGCGTATATTCATTACTTGCAAATACAATTTTCGTTCGAATTTTTTTTTTTTTTTTCTAGTACTTAAACTCGTCTAAAACTAACCCTAAACTTCATCATATATCGTTATGGGTAGTTGTTATTGCAGCTGATGACAGGATAACGAAAATATTCTTTATATGGTTGCTAATGGTCTCGCTGTCGAGTACAGAAATGAAATGCAATATAGTCGACACTTGGTATAGCTTATTATCGTATATTATAAAACGCAGGGAGCAATTCATTTAAGGTGTCTAGCACGAACATCATGGAAGGGCGGACCAAGACAATTCTGATGAGCAACTTCGAGACGAGTTCGAAATAATTTTAGATTTCATTTCTGTAGTCGACAGCGAGACCATTAGGCCGATCAGATTTGGCCAAACCATCAAAAAAATTATTTTTCAACAATACTTTAGATTTTTGTGGTATAATGCGGTTGAAAATGTGCTAATGGGTAGTTGACGAGTTTTTTTATTTAAATTAATTTATGAGACATTTTTATGCTATGCAAGAACTGAGGATCAAACTTTTTTATTTTGTTTATTTTTTCAGTTATTCAAGTTAAATGAAGTTTGAATTTAACTTTTATATTATGTTTAGTAAATATTAGTATACGAAAGTATATACATATGCAACGATTGAAAATACATATTTTGTTTATAGCTTCTATGATACTTTTTCTTTTAAAGATACATTGGTAGAAAATTAAGCATATATTTGATAGCTAACGTGTTAATTGAATGGAAGCATTTTAAGCAAAAATCATAATGCAATAATAATATAATTCATGCGTAAAAGTTCTACTATTATATACTTAAAATACATATTTTATGAAGTATGTGAATGCCATAATTTATTTTTGATTGGTATAACATAATTATGAAATACAAGCAATGTTCCTTTTTAGCCATAAAAGGTAGCTGAATAATAGCAAGCTTATATGGTTAGCATTTCAACCAGGGTATATAGTCAATCCAGTTTACATAAACACATATTTATGGATTAGCTAGCAACGGCGAGTAAGATAAGCTCCCGTCGACAATAGTTTGCATTGAAGAAAAAAAAAAAATTAAAAAAATTGAGTGTATATAAACGTGACGCGCGTGACGAAGGTGCAAGTCATCATCATTTTCACACGTACACCAACACTCGTCTTCGTCACACCAAACCGCCATGTTTGCAGTGCACATTAGACTTTTAAATCCGCGCAGACATGCACAATATATATGCATTGCACTCTGTTCGAACGATATTATAATATATCCTATATTGCCAACTGAAAAACAATTATTCTCATACAATATTATATACAGCAGCTTTGTTATACTTGACCGCAGCTTTATAACTTCCGGTATGTACGATATAACTAAACTTCGATTAAACTTAATCACACACATGCAGAAACAACTGTCCGCCGCAATCCACGCACCAAGCGCGCGAAGTATTATAACCATCCGCTGCCATCACACACGCATCAGCTATATATATAGACTCGAGAGAGCAAAAAAAGAAATAGCAACGAGGTCAGCGGTTAGAGCGAATTTCCGAGCGCTCGACAGATATAACACTCGCTCAGTAGCCTCCGCGCGCGAATTAAAATATTCCAACGCGATGTATGAGAGCTTCTGTGGCGCAGACACTGCTGATGCTGTTGCTGCATGTCTGGAGAAGAAGATATAATATGCAAAGGAGAATGTGGGTATGACTAAGCCAACGGCGCGCGGCGGGTATCGAGATGGAGTGTCAAGGTTCGATTGTTTTCCTCAACAAGACGCGACTGAAAGGTTGTCGTTCGTGTTAAGTACACCTTTTCTATGTCGGTAAACTGTTCTTATATAGATGCGTACGGTTATTTATAGCAACATGTTGTCGGCTCGTCGGTTGTCTTGCGAACTATATATCGGCAACTGTGTCGCGATGGTTTAGATGTTTGTAATAGCCGATGGTATGGCTAGTGTAGTCTGATAAGAAGCGCTATGATTGCGCGGAAATCATTTCGAATTCCATCAGCTGTTTATTTATTTGGCCGGGAACCGCGGTGGCCCCTTATGCAATGCGGATAATTCTCTCGGCGATGATTATTGTTTCAAGATGTGCTCATATAAGTATAACAGAATATTATTATTTCTTTTTTTTCGGATAAATTCAAGCGCGTGCTGTGTGACTCTTCAATCTTAGTTTCCTTTCCGAGCCTTTAATTTTCATTTCCCGCGCAGTCATATAACGCGCTTATATATTTCCGGCAAACCTCGCAGCTATTATAATACGCATCACACTCGTCGAATTATTGTCGCGTTCGTATATATGTAACGTTTAATGCGGTCGCGTACAGTAGACCTACTGTCGAAGTCGCTAAAATTAGACTTATAATAGGCGCATGTGTTCGTCTTTTATGACGACGCCATAATGACGCCGCCGTTGACGATTTCTTCTGTGACTGTGACGCTCTTCTATCGGAAGAAAAAAGCGCGCTATACTTAATTATCATGTCGTATGGTTGTTGATAGATCGGAGCCGGGTTATATGCTGGTAGTAATTTCATGTCTTAGGCTTCGGTAATGACGGACTTTTTTTGTAATAGCATTTCGCGAGAAAAGAAGTTCCTTTTTTTGTTATTAGTTTGGGAGTTTGGATAGGAAGTATATCGTATAAAACAGCTAGTGTATAGCGATTAGTTACGTCATTGACGCGGTATGACTCTGAATAAACTTGAAATGGACGAAGGTCGGTGTACAAAAAAGCTTGAATTATTCTACAGATTTAACTTTTATCTATAAAGTTAACCACAGCGCTTATATACAGCGCGTCCGAGAAAGAATCGTCTGTTCCTCATTGCACGAAACGCATGCGCAGCATGAAATTTCTTTATAATTTTAAAAAAAATTTTTAAACTTTTTTTTATTTTAAAAACATTTAAAAAAAAAAAAACATTCTGTATACGTGCGGAGTTCCCCGTATACCGAAATTGTAGTCATCAGATAAAAAATAAATAAGATGCCAGTGTTTTGTTAATCTTTTGTTTTCAGTAAGAGTTCTACTCTTATATACTTAAAATACACATTTTATGAAGTGTAAATGCCATAATTTATTTCGGATTGATACATAATTATAAAATACAAGCAATGTTCGTTTTTAGCCATAAAATCAACTAAAAAATAGCTGGTTAACATTTGTACAAGGTATTATATTCAATATATTTTCCATATATTATAAGCAATGCCTATTGACGAAATATTGCTAATGCAGTGCCAATAGTTACTCTTTTTACGCAGGTTTATATAATATATCAGTATATTATGCCCGGCAGTTCACTGTGATTGACAGTGCTCCTGTCTTTTCATGAATAAACAATCGATTTTTTAAAGGCAAGTCTGGTTTTAAGCTGTAATTATTAAAAAGAGAGGAAAGTGTCCATAACTCGCGCCAGACTTTCTTTTTTACATGGATCGATAGATTCCAAATACTAAAATGCATTATGTTACCTCTTGCAAATCGCACGTTTCATTAAAATATAAACACAAACACAATACCCTGCGGATGCATATTTCCAAACCAAACCGCACGCCGGTGCATTCATATTAATTCCCCGACCAATTATTCCTCTACGCACATACTGTGTGAACACAAAATGTCGCAGTACTTATATATAGCAGCAACAATAACAGACTTTTCTGCGCGTCAGTATAATTAATCTCACTATCAAATCCGCGCCGCCTCCTATATTTACGCACACGATGATTATAGAATTCAATGCCTCGTGCGGAAGGAGAAGGTCAGAGAGGTGATCGTATCATGTACCGGCGAAATTCACCGTGGAAAGCTCGGCGCTGAAAGTAGGTGTGTGTGTGTGTTTATATATTATAAAAGACTATATAGGAACTGCGGTTATCGTGAACGCACGTGGTGATGTTGCGCAATGGAGCTACACGGGGGGGATCGAATGCGTTGACCTCTTTGCATATGGTATATAGGATATGCGATTGATTGAAGCTCCGAGAACAAAATCTATGTATGTTATTTTCCCTTTTTTAATATTTAAATATCGTTCGTGTATGTCCATCGCCGTATGATAAATTTACTCGCGGTTACGAAGGAGTTTTTAAATATAGAGAAAAAAATATGTGATGCGTCTACCCTTTGCGAACTAAGTTGGTATATAGATTAGATATACTTGGACGCCAAAGTCCAGCGAATTGTGTTGAGCAAATTTTGTTTAATTACTCCCGATGAATCATTATTCCGCGCAGTGCGTCAGACGGATAAAGAATCGATTTAGTTTTCGTTTTAAAATACAATGCCTTTGTGAAAAACAAAATAATATATGCGGCTGTGCTTTTGCAGTTCTTACAGTTTTGGTTGAGCCGGTACCATCCGGTTAATTTTAACCGCTTTCCGACGCGTGAATATGCCACGGACAGGTAATATAATACATACGCAAAAGGATTTTTTTCTTCTGTTTCCTTAAAATTATTCGTTTATACATGGGTAATATTGAAAAATTTTAAAACTTTCAGCTGAACAATTGACATGAAGGTACCCATATATGAATTCATTTTTAACATAGTCATTTAAATAATACTGGTATACTCATTTTCAACTATATACCTTGTAATTAATACTTATAACTTCGCAAAAAAACTTACTCGAATCCACACAAACGAATTCTACGCAATTAACGAAAAATCCTTCACCTTTGTACATCTAAACCAACCTTCTTTTTAATTACTCACAACCAAAACTTGTTACTCACATATACTCACACCAAAAACTCGCCAAGGCGAGTACATTACTAACGAGCACTGCGTAATAGGTATATATCCATTACATTATACTTTAAAAGTCATCAGCGACACGAAAAACGAGGAACAAATAAGCTCTCGCGCGGCTTAGACAAAACAAAAAAGCTCGACGGAAGCGCTTAAAAGATGGCCATTAAAATGCAAGAGTGCCATTTATAGTCGGGAACAAGGAATAACGAAAAATTACGGAGCGCATTCGAGCTTACATACATACCTAGTTGCGTCCGAACTTTATGTAATGCGCGCGGTCTAGTATAGCTTACAATTACGCGTAATCACGGTCAAAATATTTATCGATTCGGCCAGCGTTTCCAAAGCAGTGCGTCAGTGATTCTTTACATATACATCACATCTCCATCGTTATATACCACCTATAGGGCTACAAAAACCTTAAATACGTATTAAAAAACGCTTAGCACATTATATACTGTCTGAAATTGATCTTATACAGAGAAAAACGACGAGACGATCGTCAAGCTGTGTATGCGTATACTATCTCTATGATTCCGTAACCTTCGGGCGAGCCTACGACGACGTCACAGCTGTTCGAAATCTACGGGGATATTTCGAAACGCGTTCTTTCTCTGCCTCGTAAAATGAGAGACCGACGCGCCGCTTTCTTATAACGATTATATATATATGATCGGTGTATAAGGTATTTTTGAATGTTAGAATCAGCCGCAAAATAAAAAATATCTTGTTGTTAGATTTGTTTACGGAGTTTATTAATTAACGATCGTTAACGAGTGTCTATACGGTATGTGCGTGGAATTTATGCGGGATGTGAAAGTTGTTGACACAGGTTTTAGCGGCCTTAAAACTGCGGACACGTGCACTTGGGGTTTAAGTTTTTTTATATATGCTGTCAAACCGCGCCACGAGTTGTCTTGTAGACTTTTAACACGTTCATGGGTGTACACGACGAGCATAAACTTTTTTTTTGCAACATTGTTTTATTTTAGTTAGCATTAATTTGTATAAATATTTAAATATTTCGAAGAGAATAAGCTTCGTTGCGGTTTACACCAAATTTATATAGAAAAACTAGTATCGTTTTTGTAAAAGCGACAAGCGGTAAAACATTAAAGTTTGAAAAATACCCAAGTATATAGTGTTATACGAATCATATATATATGACTCGTAGTAAAGGTGTTAAAGGTATTTTGTATATAGATATACGTATATAATATACGAATCATTGATACACCGAAAACCGGTTTCACCAACATTGTTTACACAGTAATGAGTTTCTCACCAAGGTTATCACTGAGAATAGCTGTTTTTCCAGCTTCGAAAAATCACTTTTAAATACTTTACACAACAAAAAGTTCCCATAAGTATACCATCGACAGACAAAATTACGGTTCTATTTAAAAAATATTTGATTGAAAAAAAAAGGTGAGAAAATAATTCACAAACGCAATATCGACGAATCGATATTTTCCATCACGATAAACATCCAGGAACCGCAATCAACCCAAAAAACCAGATGTAACGAGATTTTATCGCTTACGCGGTGTATATACACCAGATGTATGTCGACCCCCCAAAACCATTGCACAATTATACATTTTCCACCGGAAACTTAACAAACCTCACCTCTTTGCTCCAAAAAACCCTCCGCACTGCAAAACTACACGACACAAACTCTGCTCACAAACTGTTTCTCTCACGCACGACACAACAGCTGCTCGCCTGCACTATAACGCACGTCTGCGCCTTCTTTTCCGCGCCGGAAAAACGACGCACGTGCGTGTATATATATATATATAAGGTAGGTAGGTATACCACCACACCGAACTCGCGCGCCGCGTCGGCGAGGAATGCGCGCTCGGCGATTGGCCAGGGCAGAGGGTGTGTGTCTGAACCGCGCCTCCGCGCGCGCCGCTTTCTCCTTTGCGACCGCGTCGCTGTGGTATAATTGCCGCCTCCGGCACCGTATATATATATGCGCGTAGGCTATTTTCGAAGACGCTTTTCGGTGTATAGCGGGAGAGTGAGTGGGTTACGTAATTGAAAAGTATGGAAGACGTGTGTTTTAAGGTGGGTTTGGATGATGATTATGGAGGTTATTCCGGGGTTTTGGAGTGCGTATATTGTATTATATAGGGTGTGTATTGATTTTTTAGGGTAGTGGGATGCTGGTTGTCGTGCTGTGGACGGTTTTGAGAAGAATGCGCGAGCGTGTGTTTAAATGAAATGATGGTTTAATAGGATAGACAAGAAAAGTGTCGCTATCGAAATTTTATTGATAAAAATGCGCGTGGGGTGAGGAGTATCTCGCTCTCTGGAAAGAGAGAAAGAAAGAATATATGATAAGAAATTGGACTAACGTGAATTTCATACCGAGGAAAAGGCAGATATAAAGTAATAATGAACAAACATGAGATGACTCTCGTATAATACGACACGTGCTTTTTGTAACTTGTTCAAGTATGCGATTTGACGTCGATTACGATTACGTAATTTTGCTTGTTTGTATAACGTTTACAGTCTAGTTATTGGCTCGATAATGATTATAGCGTTAATATATAGGAAACACTGCGGCGAGCTTATTTTTCAGTATCATGCAAAGTTCAAGCTAAAAATACACCGGAGGCGCGCGCCTTTCTCCGTTCTATAATATTAACACACTGCGCGAACTATTTTTGTAAAACTCGTGTCTCGAGTCTGCCGCGACAAAGTTTCACAATTTTTTTCGAACATATTCAGAGATTATCGGGCGCTTTCACTCGATGAAAATTCTATATTAAGATAAATAATTTTTATTTTTTAACACAAAAAAAAAACTACGTTACTGCAGAAATTCTTATTCGCCACATCGCCGATTTCGAAACTATATTATACTTGCGCCGTGGCCGAATATATATACACATATATACACTCATTAAAAACGCGCCGACTGCCTGCAAGGTCAACCTTATATATGTCCGCCGTGAGGTATATATAATGCGGCTGTATCTGTTATACCTATTAGTGAAATATAACGGTGTCCACTTTTTTTCGTACTTCATGAGGGGGGTCACAAAAATTCTTTCATTTTCGTATAAGAAGCAATCGAGCGTATGTTAATCGATACCATGACGAAAGGTTCCTTATTATACTCGACAAGAAAATGTTCAACATTGCGTATATAGACACGTATTCGTAAACAAGTATAATATGGTTAATTAAGTATGTGAATTAATAATCGAGTGCGTCGGAGACGAGCGAAGACAGAAATAAAATGGCAAAGTAAGTATGCGCATATTATCTCGCGACTATATACGCGCAGAAGCATTTCGCGATAATCGCGGATTCTTATAGAGAGGAGAGATAAGAACCGACTGCTGTCTCGTCGTCTCGCAGTGATGATATGGCACCGTCATTAATAATTATACACGTATATAACATTATAACGTATATCAATCGTAATTATAATATATCGGTGTATTCGTAATTTCGGTGACATCTTCGTTTCGTTTATGCAGCGCCGATATTTTGGCAATAATTCTGAATGCCGCGCGGTCAATGTCCTATACCGCGCGCGAGTCGTTCGTTATTTTCCTTGTAATGCGTTTATAATCAATGACTAGCACAATTCTATCCGATAAGTTCAAATAAATAAAACATTTTCGACGTCGGCTCGTCTAGGACTAATTGTTTTTTTTTTTACACTTCGAGCTGAAATTTTCATAGTGTATATATATATATATATCTTTCGTCACGAGTTACCTCCCGTGATGGGCAATTATAATAATCTTTACTGAAATCTTTGTTACGGTTAGAGTCTGCTGCTATATGTACGCTATATCATTTCGCGTATATATATGAGATAACGTGCACGCAAGTTTTTTAATTGACCGTGTATATATATATAGAAAACCGAAACATTGGTGCAGGTTTTGTTTAGATTTTGGCTGTACGATTATTATATACGCGGAATCATTATTAACACTTCTTTTTTGATTGGTTTATGCTGTGGCAGTATAATGAGGAAGAAGATGTCTCACAATTTTCAAAATAAATTAGTTTGACGGAAAGAACTTTGTTTTTTCTTCATCATTGATTGCAAAGTTCACACCAGGATGATAATTATTTTTCCTCGAAAACAGTCCTCTTTCTATCCAAACAGCATAAGCATGGTAATCGTCTAATTTTAAATCAAGTAAAATCTTCTGCTAATTCCAACGTAATATATATATATACCACGCCGCTAGAATATGGAAGAGATTTTTCTCTATTCCATCACGTAGTAAAACGTCTTACGAGACAAAGCGCGAGGCAATTCGTTTTCTGTATGACTTTAGCGACGGTTCTTTGTCTGTTTACCTTATTCAAGATCGCGCCGCTTGATTAAAACGGATTGTTTTTCCCGCTTGCTTCGATAAAACGAGGGAATACCAATATAAATGTTAAGTGTATTCACTCGAAGCTATCAATGCCTCTATCAATTGTTATTTGCAGCAATTCAAGCTGACCATTCAATTCCTCCAAAAGAAATTACTTACCGCAAATGTTTTTTAACACGCGATTTTTTCATCCTATACCTCGTTATTATATTATCTTGTACCGTAACCCCGGCGCTAGAAATACCCTGCACAAGTATGAGAAACGCATGATGCGCTCGGTCGTCGGAAAACGTATAATATAGTCGACTATACCTGCGAGGAAAGCCTCTCTCTCTCATACACTTTCGTCGCGCACATATAAACTAAGTAACGCCCGCGGGAGTCGTTCAACTCTCCTCTGCCCGCCATTCGTAAAAGGCGACGCGTGTATAGGTATATAAGGCGGGGTTGGTAATTATACCTCCATTTACTGGACGTTAAATTTTTCGCATTTTTTTGGGTATAGGTATAAACAATGATTGAGGTCGTGATTCAAAGTACAGACACGCTTTTTGTCCACATTATTACGCGAGCGTCGGGGTACGTTTAATTAAGCGCTAAAAGAAATGTTTACTCGGCGACGAATCGTTTTATTCGACTTCAATGGCTCTCTGAGTGAGTCAACGTACCCAGTTCTATAATTGGAATTTGACAGTCATTATTTCTAATAAAAAAAAAACGCTTTGTATCCAGCATTTTGCAAACAGCGATATACCTACCATAAAAGTATAAAAGACAATATTAAACCCGTGCTCTCTTTCTCTCAACATCCTCCGCACGTATACTTTCTCAACCTCCCTCTATACTTCCGTCTCCCAAGATTCCACCGAAATAAGTCCCCCTCTGCCACGTGTCGCTATATAACTTTCGTACGGTCATGCCTCAAGGACTTCTCGAATCCTGTCTCCCAAAAAAAGGAGCCACCTCCGGAATTCCTCTTTCCGAAAGTGTGCGCGTGACGGAGGGGGGAGCCGAAACGGCACGCGAGGGTTCGCATTATATTGTGCACACTTCGGACGCTCGCCGTTCTGTGTGACACACATATTTTCCCTCTCCTTCGTGCGCGCGCGCGCGTGCGTGCGAAATGCCGGGTTATTAATTTTCTCCATACGGTTTCCGTATATATGCTGCACTCGATTTTCAGCGCGTGATTATAGGGTGTGCGCGTGTATAAGTATATGGCGAGAAAGACGCGAGAATTAGGCTGTTTCTTTTTTATTTCACGCGTGGTGTTTGCCAAGTGTATATTATGTGTGTGTGGCTGAGTACTTATAGAGGAAGGTGTGATTGGTAAACAAAAGCAGCTGCGCGCAGCATGAATCGCCGACTCGGACTATATATCCCGCAGTCCGTGATTTAATTGAATAAACATGCATAAATAGCGCGCACGCTGCATCGCAACGGTCAATTGAATAAAAATTGCACGCAATATCATTTGTAATATTTGCGCGGCGTCGATTGCGCCGACGAGTATATAATGTGTCCCGCCCCCTTGGTAACTAATAGGATAATCGAGCGCTCTCTCGGTAATAAAGTCATTATATGAAGAAAAAAAAAATGTGCGACCACGTGCTCTATATACTCTCCCGTCGCTATATTTAAACGTCAACAAAACTGAAGCTTATACATATCATATATCGCATATTTATATATCTCAGAGATAAGTACGCACGGATATGTGCATGATGCGGACGACCTCGAGAGTACATAACCCACGCGGGGGTCGCCTTCCTCATTCTCTCCTTCCTCGATAGAAAGCTGATCACAATAATAAACACTTCAAAAACAAATATTTTCTTCGTTCTTGTCGACGACTGCGGCGGCGGCGGCGACGACCATTTTATAACCGTATACCTATACACACATACCTCTATACACTATACCTGTATATATATAATGCGCGCACTTTCACGATACGTCGCCCTTCGATGGCCATCGCGGCACACCTTTAATATATATACCTGCAACACGGAACTATGTACGACACCTATTTTATACCTGCGCGTTATACTTGCAATAGGTACCTATGCGAATTCGGAGAGCGTTTCGAAAGGGCTCTTGCATGAATGAAGGTACACTGAGCAATAACACATAACAGCCAATCACGAGCAATCTTTAAAAAGACTTGTTCCTTTTATCGAGGAACAAGAAGGAACAGTC
>UXGD01003842.1:0-19030 GCA_900474315.1 Torymus auratus
CCTTCTTTCAGCTCTGGAGATGCAAGGATCTGGGCCCTCGGTTACACTGCCATCCCTCCGCGGTCTCTTCACATTCTATTCTGAGTTATATACCTGTGAACCTATATCGTCTAATATGTGTTCAAACTCTAACATAGTTGATGTTCATGTTATGTATCTGTTATATGTAAGCTGTTATTTATTAACCAGAAAAACTGCCGATGCTATAAAATGACGCATGAGGTTAGAAAACTCTTTCGACAGAAGCGAATAAAAATATAGCAAACAAACGAAAAAAGGTATGCACACAAGCATCATATATAAGCCCGAATGTGTAAATCCTCTGAAAAATAAAGAAAAAGCCTTATCGCAGAGGCACCAAATATTAACATACGCGCGCGAAAAAGCCGACTAAGAAAAATAGAAGTATAAACTTTAGGAGAAAATGAAATATACATACAGACAGAGACGGAGCAGCGTCGCGGAGGTGGGAGGGGACGGCGGTGGCCCGGGGGCGTATCGAGAAGAGCCTTCTCGCGAGATATATCGATTGTGACGCGTCTGCAAATTTGAGATAAGCCCGATCCGCGCGCGCGTAGCTCCGGCCGCTGCTGTCGTGCCACCTACTCCCTGCGCCGTCTCCTTCGTATCCTCGTTTTCTGTTTCTCTCTCCTCCCTCTTCCTCTCGCCCAACCTCCCTCCCGCGACAGGCAGCCACTCCGTCGGCTCAGCTGGTCGGACCAGCTCTATCTCCTCGCAGCGTTCTCGAGTGGCTGCGCCCCCGTCTCTCTCTCTCTCACTCTCGCTTACTGTGGATCGGGGATTCGAGGCCATTTCTAGCCGCCTCTCGATGATTAAAACGCGCCCTTGCCGGATTACTTTGGGATTTCTGCGCCTTTTCGCGCTTCGTCTCCTTCTCGGCTCTGTGTCGACGCTTTTTTTCGTCCTCACGCCTTGTACCAGTGTGAGTTTGTCATACGTGGGCGCGGAGATAAAGCTGCACCTTCGTATACGATGGAAATCGGAATAGCAAATAAATTGTACAATATAATTGCGACTTTATTTGTGAAACAACTGATTGAATTTTCTCGATAAGTTAATGATATTTTATTAATGATATGTTAATGTTGACTGATGGTTTTTACTAAACAATCTTATGTACACTGGTATTGCTCTTAATTTTTATTTTGCGCAATGAAGGATTCATTTATCTTCTGGTATTAAATTCATCTTTTAAGCAGTAGATGATGTTAAAATCTTTTACTCAATTCTACAAATAACTATATCAACAGTGTCTCTTTACAATACACTACTCTCTAAATATGAATAAGTGAAAAGTTGATCACTGGTGCAAATAAGTGAACAAATCTAGTAATATTTTAATGAATATTCACTTATTGAAACTAGAGTTGCTCGATACCAAGACGAGACGAAATTTTTTAAGTATTGTATTGGTCTTGAAAATGTATTGAAATACATGGCCTTGTCTTGGTCTTGTGTATGCCCGGTCTCGTCTTGACTCGTCTTGTCTTAAAGTCTTGATCTTTTTTTACTTGTAATAAATTAAATAAGCCTTCCTAGATGTTATCTAATCTACAAAATTTTTTCTAATATATAAGTACTCCGAAAAATGTTGGCAGCCCGCTGGTACATGCGGGAATTTTTATCGATGTTTGCTTTCTCGAAGAGATATTTCAGGATCCTATTATTTGATCCCATTTTTACACTCTTCTTTTCTATTTATGCTTCTCAAGACTCGAGACAAGGCTAAGAGTTTCGATACACCAGTCTTGGTATCGTCTTAAAATTTTGTTTACGGTCTCGTCTTCGTCTTGTCTTATAATTCAAGACAAGACCAAGACAAGACCGAGGAAAGTCTCGAGTCTCGCCCAACCTTAATTCAAACAGTGTAATAAAATTTTCTCTGCATAATAAGTAATTATTCAGTAGAAAACCAGTCAATGTTTTCACTTATTGCGCCAGTGAGCGCCTTTTCACTTATCCATATTTAGAGAGTACACTAAATTTACACCTTGTTTCATTTATTTATATCCGCTGTACTGTAATCCATTCCATTATATAATAAATGTTAAATAAAATAAATAAATGTATAAATTGAACAATGTATATAGTTATGACATAGGCAGTCCAGCATCGATGTTGAATATGGTTAGTGCCTTCGAAGACTCTTTTCATATAGCAATACTTCGAAAACAATGACGTTTTTAAAAAGTGTAAATATACTTGAGAAGAGAGCAAGCAACAACGAAACATAGCAAAAACGTATAATACGGTATTGGACTTTGCCAGCTAGAATTAGCGCATCCGGGAAGCGCTCTGCGTGGGCATCTCGCTCTTTTTCTCTCGTCGGGAGATCCTCTTCACCCGACAACTCGGAATTAATTCACGATGAGCCTATATATGCTGCGCGCGCGAGAGAGAGAGAGAGAGAAGGAGATGCCCCCGCACGGGTACAGCTTAATTGGGAAGCGCGGACGAGAAGGCTCCTGCCGCGCGTGCGCCAGTGTATATATAAGGTCCCGGGGTCGCGCCCTGGGCGCAGGTAAAGGACCGCCGTATATATAGGCTGTCCGCGCGCGCGCGCGCAACATATACACACCGCTCACCAAAAGCGTGGCGAGCACGAGAATTTTAATTGGCGGCAATTTGTCGGGCCCTCTCCTAACTACGGACGATCGCCAAAGATAAGGGCCCCCAGATGCTCTTATAGTTCTTGGCTCGCACGGACGCTCGCTGTTATCCGGCCGCGTTTTTCGTGATCGTATAGAGGTATAGGTGTCCTAGCGGTGGAATGGCTCGCTTAAGCGTTATTTACGACTTGATGCATGAAATGAATTGTTGATGGTTGGCGATGATCAAGAGTTAGTTTGATAAATAAGATTGATTATAAATTGTAGGACGATCTGGACACATTCTTTATGATAAAGTCGGGGATACAGACTTTTATAGGATAATAAGCGCGTGTTTAAAATAATCCAGAAAAATCTTTTTCGGATGACTAATAATACGTTATTAAAATTTATACGCAATTATATAACGTGAGTGTGCCTTATAAATACTTGACAAACAAATATCATCTGTACACGAGTGCAGATTCCGCGAGGAAAAAGACATATTTTACAATACATGTCAGTATACGATTGAAGCTATCACTGGTAATATTTTCCTTGACCGCGCGCTTTAATCGTCGCAATTCAACGGAAGATATATTACTTATCGTTCTCGCGCTCTCGAATAAAAAGCCGCCTCGAGAACAGAAAGTTGTCGCACGCCGAAGGTATTTCGCTCTCTCTCTTTCTCGGCATATGTATATGACACGCGCAATAAAGTCGCGCGCGCGCGATAAAACAAAGTATCCTCTGAGCGCTCCGATCTTGCCACCGTGTCCACGTACGGATATAACATACACTTTTGCGACAAGGCGATGAAATTTGTCCGCTTAGTCATATACACAGAGATATATACCTTCCTCCCCTCCCGTTATCCTTATCCCCGCGAAATAATTTCAATAACGATTAACGCAGAATGTCGGGACGAGGTAATTGCGCGCCGCACTCGGTTCATGCTACGACAAGCCGACTCATTGTTCGTGCGGCTTGGCGCGACGTCGCGGCGGCGGCGATCTGTCACGTAATGCGCGCGAATTCCTATTATCCGCGCGGCGGGCACGCGCGATAAGTGTGATATGCCGGGTCCAAGTCTTTGACTTTCTGTGCGACAGCGAGTTCCTTGTGTGCTGGCATCACGCGCGGTGCGATGGCCTCCGTGTTGCGTGTGTGTTGCGCGCGCACGCGATAAATCAGACGTGAGAAGATATATGTCGATTTGAGAGGATCACATACGTATTCATTACGCTAATATCGTATCATCTGCAAGACCGAGAGAAAAAGAGAGAGAGAGAGTATCCTGTAATCAGGCGCGCGAGTTGCTCTTGCGTCCGCCTTGAGCGAAATCCTAGCGAGCCGGAGAGGTGTGTTATTAGCCGAGTAGCCCGGTAGCCGTGGCTATATGTATATAAGACGCCGCGAGAGCTGGAGGTATATAGAGACCACCCTTCGAGACTGGTTCTGCCCCCTTTTTTCAAGCCCAGCGGAAAATTCTCTTATCGATTAAGGCCTGCATTGTGTTTGTTTAGTTATCTTTCACCAAACCATCTTATATGTATAATTTTCTTTTTTTTTGGAATTTCTTTTTTAAAGTTAATGCTAGGTACGATAATTACATATTGAAAGTGAAGTCAACTTTTTTACGTGTAAAATTACGTGTTTTTTTAAAAGTGTTCTGCATAACCAATTTTAATATATCCATATGGATTAACCAGTATTTTGCATCTTAGCTTATAGTAATTGTTATATTTTTTTGATTAGTCTGAAAGCGAATCACAGTATGATTCCCAAAATACTTTATTTCATAATTTCCATATCGTCTAATATGAGTATTTTTAATTAAATTTAAATAGTTTCAAAAGCAAAGAAAAAATGAAAAATGTATAAAAAACAACGATGATTGCAACATAAGATATATTATAGTTTTGAGCTAAAAATGTGTATTATGTAATATGATGTCAACATTCCTCAAAACTTATACATATTTACGAATAATGTGTATACCAAAACGATTTGCAAACGATAGTTTACGTAATTTCACAAAACTAATGGCCACAAAAGAAATTAAACCGACAATGTATAATCTTAAACTCCGATAGAACCTAAAGCGTCAAGCATCAATAATTCAATTGTATAAGTATACAAAGCCATCTATAGCCACATATCCAGCAGCGCGATAAGCTGGAGCTTCGCAGGTCTCGTTATAACCCGCGAGTCACCGCGGCTATAATACTCGAGCAAAAGGAGAGCGCGAGGAAATCGGCGCGAAGCTCGCTCGAGGTAAACCGCGCTTGGTCGCGGCGGCGAAAGGAACGCAGCGCGAGCGAGAGAAGGTGGTGCGAGCAGGTCGGGGCACCAGCCGACGATTGGCCCAAGCGGTACCAGCCGTAGCCAATCAGCCATCGGCAGACCTCCTCCAGTCGCGCAAGAGGGACAGTGCCTATATACCGATCTCATTCATAGAGCCGAGCACAGCGCGCGTACAGATCCTTGTCTCTCCCTCTCTCTGTCTGCGTGTGCATGTATACACGCGGAGGTATCACTGCACACAAAGAGAGGCCACGCGAGCCCTAATTGCAGTGGCGCGAATCGGCGATGGTCTTCATAAAGGGACGATCGCGCGTCTTTTTGCGTAGTCCTGTGTGTGATATGCCGCGGCGCGCTAGCTCACGCATTGTTTGGAAATACGCGGCAGATCGGACCCGATAGCCCGGCAGTATATATGTACGCTCCTCCTCCTTCTTATCCCTTTCGTCTCTCTTTTCAATCGGCCTCGCTCCTTCCTCTCGTTATAGTCTCTTTTGCGCGCACTCGAGCTCCTTTTTCCTCTCCGATCCTCTCTCTCAAGCTGTTTCCGTGTCTCGCGCGCCGTATACTCGTGCGCGGAGAGGAACAAATTGGGGGAGAAGAGGGAATACTTTCAGACGCACGCGAATCGCACATTCCAGCGCTGAATCCTTGCGCATATGCATTCCGCGGAAAGATTCTCGCGACGCGATCATCGCCAGCGCGCGAATAAGTTTTATGAGCCTCGTGCGCTGCGATTTTTACGCTTAATTAAAATAAGTCTGCGCATGTGTAGGGCTCACGGCGACCATGACTGTATGGGAGATCCGCCAGAGATATTGCCCACAGGTCTCTCTCTCTCTCCCTCGTATTTGTAATTCAACCGAGCACATACGTGCCTTTCACGGAAACAATCGCGGTCGATATTATTATTGCTATTATTTCGATTCGGCGAAATCAATTTTTAGGAGCTTTTTAAGATTATATATTGATAAAATGTATTATATTCATATTATACTTGTAATTGAATCGGTTTTTTAATAATCCGTTTCTTCAAGATTTGGTTCATATATATTTTTAAAATAAAAGACAAGATAGTGTCTGTTTGGAAAGAAATTGCTCAAATGTCAATTCTTGATAAAGCTTTCTTAGATTTTAAAATCAAATTCCAATCCTTTAATTACTAATACTAAAATAATACAATGTCAAAGAGCGAGTTACTAAAATTTTGTAAAGTTTTTTTCTTTAATATACTTTCAAGATTTATTAGTAAAAAACGCTCTTAATTTTCGAACAAAGTGACAATGCTCTCGAGAGATATAAATAATTTTCGCGGCACAAAACGGAAGGTGGGAAAAGCACACACACACGTCCATATAGGATCGAAGTAAGCCAGCTTCTTTCGTTCTCTCTTTCTTTCTCGAGGGCAGCTCGCATGAATTAAGCCGTGAACGGCGCGCGAACGAAAAAGGCGAAAAGGTGTAGTGTGTATCGGCGAAGCAGAAAGAGGGAGTAGCGCGAAAGAGCGGGAGTAGTGCTGCGGGCCTCTCTCTCATTCTCCGGCGAAGAGGGAGAGAACGATAACGAGGCTACGAGTAAATTTGCTGCCATTAGCAGGGGCGAAAATAAAGGAGGCGCGAGATATTAAATTAGCAGCTGGCGTGCGCTCACGCGCTTCTTCCTGGGAGAGCGAGAAAGCGAGATAGAAAATCACGGCCTCCGCGATCTTAAAACCAAGCGTTCTCTCTCTCTCACTCTGCAGTGCTTTATGCACCGCCACCCCCTCGGTCTTAATTTACATATTACTCATGCGCGCCTTCGCGCCTTTTCCATTAATTCGACGCTTTATCCCCCTCCCGCCCCTGCGGGCTATTTGGCTTAATCGGCACGTCAACGGCTGCCGCGCGTCTTCTCTCTTTGTATATGGGTTTTCGCGCGCACACTCGTATAAATTTATCTTCGATTGAGAGGGGAACAGTGCACGCGCAAAGCTAGAAGACGAGCACACGCGATGCCTCAAATGTTAATTACTGTAGACGAGAAGCACACGAGACTGGCATGAATCTGTGTCCGTCTTACTTGGAAATTTGTCATTTGTCCTCTCTCCGCGGGCTCGAACGCGAAAATCGCGCAACGCTATAAAGTTCACGGGCGGAGATAAGGTGAAACGAGGGGGAAAAAAAGTCGCGGGAGAGAAAAGAGGACCGCGTTGAGGAACGATTTTGATAAAAGGCGCAGAAGAAACGTGCGAGCGCGTGCACACGCTGCTTTTCTCCCCTCATTCTCGCGAGCGACTCCTTATTCGCTCTCTCTACCGCGCGCACTGCCGATAAGTGAGCCATTAAAGCGAGAGAGAAAGAGAGAGAGAGGCGTTAAGGGACGCGCGCGCGTGTAATGTATGCACTCGAATTACTGGAAATCGAGGGCGAGCGCTACTCTCGACTTTCCAGCGGCGATTAAAGCACGCTTAGACTTCTCTCTCTCTCATTGGCGAAAAGGGTGAGTGAGTGAGAGAGAGGAGCTGTTAAATGGGAATTTATGCACTCTTCGATGGAGAAGCCAGCCTCTTTTATGGCTGCGTTATTTGTTCGAGGATGTTCGTCGATCGATCTTGTAAAAACTGCGTCTTACATGACGATTTATTCAAATGGCCTCGCGATTTAATTCTTTCGCGAAAGATCTTTATGGCAGTTGCTTGGTGTGTTGTGTCTACACTGAGCGAGCTTGGAGTTTGGTTACAAAGTTTTGGAATGAATCATTGATGTTCCTTTAAAATTAGATTTTTGGTATACTTTTTAAATTATTTGATAAACGCTATGTTTTGAATAAAATAAATATTGGCTTCTACGTTGGCAAGCATAAGCATAAATCAATTTCGAACTGTAGAGAACCCCAAGTTTAAAATAAAAAAAAAAATCTAATTCGATAGGCGGGTCTTAAATCATAAATCTTGAAAATCTTCTTGTGCGCTAATGCACCGTGGCAACTAAAATTTCAACGGCAATTTGGCAGAGATCCCTCCGCCGCACTTATTTATGTGCAGGCCGGAGCTCATGGCCGACGCCGCTAATTGTGCGAAGTTCGCGCGCGATAAATCTTGCATTAGCTCTCGGCTACTATCCGCCAGCGCGACTTCTCCTCCCCTGTGCATTTTTGATAGCTCGAGAGCCCTTCTATTTTCGCTCTCGATATACATATACTCTGATCTCGTTGACTCGTTGACTTTTTCAGCCGCGTTCCCGCAGTCTCGTGCGGCGCGAGATCTGCTCTCGGGGCTCGTTCGTGGGGCTTAATTAATTATTTAACGTCGACCGCAGCCCGACTTATCACCCACAATATCGGCGAGTGCGCGAGGGCTCGCATGTGTTTGCGCGAGCGCAGTGCTAACGGGCTCCCGCATCGATATCCCCGATCACGCGAAAATCCAAACTAATTATTCGAAAGGGCCATCGCTCGCTGAATATTTAGATTTCCGATGAAAGATTTATCGCCGCGATTTCGACGTTTTAATTGGAATGGATTGCAGAGTGCGGTCCTCATTCCTTTCTCTCTTTCCCTCTCCCTCTCTCTCTCTCTCTACCTCTTTTTTACCTCTTTTTTCCCGATTTCCGATACATTTTTTTCGATTAATTTGACCACGGTTTCAGAAGAATCCTCCAACAGTCTTCTGTAATAAATTGTAATTATTTTTATTGCTTGGCTCAGATACGGTGCTCAACCGTAAACAAAAGATAATAATTATTGCTATAATTATCTTTAACAGTCTTGACAATAAGTCGCTTTGTAAATTTGTAATGACGTATATTAGTATCTTTAGTGATATGAGTATGATAATTTCATTAGTTTATTCACTTATTTCTGTTAATCATTTTCCACCCTATATCAATTAAAACTCATATCAAAAAGTAAGTATATAGTATTTAAGTGTATTCAACTGTGTAGAATTTAAAGCAACACACTCCGAATACCGATTACCCTATACTCAGAATCTATACTACAGTATAAGACACAAACTTACTGAGAAAAAGCAATACCTCCTGCAACAGGCACAACCAATACATCGAAAAGAATTCCGGGCTCACACCCCCATAACACACAACAGTAGCAGTATTGCAGTTGCAGCAAAATGTATATGTGAGGGAGAGAGAGCAAGTCAAAGGGATCGTAATCTCGCTCGCGCTTACGTCGCTGCGTCGAGGAGGGAGGTACATAGGGAGAACCAGCAGCAGCAGCAGCAACACTATATACGCGGGAGTAAAAAAGGCAGGACGGAATAATAATCCGGCGGCGGCGGTGGTGGCGCACGCTGTGGCGTGTGATAACCCTTTCGCGTTATCGCGCCCCCGCGCGCTCGAGGGGGTTGCGGCGGGCGCGCTTGGGGGGTGGCGGCAGCGATCCCGGAGCCCGATAGCCGCCCGATGTCTGATAACTCACACTCTAGATTATAACACACACGCGCGCGCGCGCTCGGCCTTTCCGAAGCAGCCTTTATGCCTGCCGCCACCCCCTTGTGCACCCGCGTATACATACTCGGGCACTGCAGTCTCGTGCACCTCCGCGCCGCTGTTGCTGCTGCTGTGCCTTTTTTACGCGCGTTGCGAAATTTTTTAATCGGCCGCGCCTATACATGTACTTCGTCGCGACGCGAGAACTTTCTGGGTGTACGTTGCGGTCGTCGATCTTAACTTGGATATCGAGACCGAATTTTATGTATAATTTTCGAATGTATATAATAATACTTGAAGAATGGAAATATGTAGACGTGTTTAGATGTCAACGTCCTTTGAGAAATGGATTAATTATATGAAAGAGTAAGAAAAAAAGTAGGCTTGATACTGAGATAATGTTTTAAGAATGTACGGTGCATTAAAGTAAATGAAAAATAGTATCAGTGAGGTCTTAATTTGCGAAAAGATAGGCAGAGTGATAGTTATATATGCAACGTTGCAATTGCCATATGGCCTATATGCTTTTATTAAAAGTTTCATTAATCTCGAGCGCTATCGCCGGGCATTATCAATTCAAATTCAAGTAAATGTATTACTTGTCTCTATTAATTTCAGCCCGCAATAAAGAAAAATCTACCCCCACCAGCACAGCAACATTATTCACCCATCATCAAGATACACGCGAGCCGCGCTTGAGCGAGAGGGAAGAGAAAAGCGATCAATTAACCGCGTAAGCAGCTTACGCGCGAAAAATTCTCATGGCCCCGCAGCCTCTCTCTCTCTCTCTCTGATTTCAAAGAGCCGCGGGGCCAAAATCTAAATAATTTCGAAGAGCGCGAGGCATCGCTCTTATCGCACCTCGGGGGAGGCTCTCTCGCACCCTGAATGCATTTCGATTGCTTCTTTTTTCGCCTGGATCGCGCGCTGGATATAAAAGTAGGGGCGGCTGAGCGCGAAATATATACACATGACGAGCAGCGCGGGGAGAGAGAGAGAGAGTTAAAAGAACGGAAAGAGAGAAGGGGTGGCAAAAGAGAGAGAGAGGGAGGGGGAGGAAGATAGAGAGCGAGGCGGCAGTAGCAGCAGCAGCGACGGCGTCGTCGCGGGAGGTTTATAATAAAGCCTGCAGGGGCCAAGATAGGTGGCTGGCAGTCGTTATCAGGCAGGTCCAGCAGCGGCGTTCGGCTCTCCTATATACCGCAAAACCCTCCGAGCGCGCGCACGTGCCGCCGGAAACCTGGGCTATTCCCCATTGAAATGTCTCTGCACTGCACACGTCTCTCTCTCTCTCTCGCCTCTCCACACTCTCACTCCGATCTCGCCCTCCCGCTTCCTCGCTCTCTCAATGTGCATGTGTGTAGGTATATATAACGGGAGCAGCCTCCCTCTCGCTCCAGGACGGATGGACGCGTCAGCGACGGCGGAGAGCCGACGACTTTGCATCGGAGGATTTATGCCGGCGAGAGCCCGAGATTATATGATGACTGTCCGATCGCTATATATATACACATGCTGATGTATATTACGACGAGACCTTGCCTCACCTCCTCCGCATTTATCTCGTTCGATTCTAGGCGAGGAGCTTGGCTTTGCTTCTTTCTTTTTTTAGAATACTGGGTGCTCGCGAATGATTATTTCTGACCTGCATTGTTCTTCTAGCTTTGTTTTAAATAGTATAATAGCAATGATATACAGCTATGAAATACCATCGTGAATGAGGTCACCTGAAAAATATTAATTTCGTTATTTACTTGCTCAAATAAACGGTTCAATTTGAACAGGAGTCTATTTTGAAAATAACAATTTACAATCTTTTTAATGTTAATATATAATATTGTCCTTTATAGTATCCCGTATTAAACAAACATTATATCTTTTTATCCTCAGTTATATTGCTTTATTTCTAAAATTTTATATGAATTTCCGTCAAAAGTCATTCTTTGATTATATCAGAGACATGTTGCAGCAACATTTTCGTTCATAAAGTCTATTATTAGAAGATTACCTCAGGATGAGTGGCTCTAACTAGTATTAGTCAGCACTTTCTCTCCATAAATAGCTCTCTGCTATCGATAATTTATTACTCAATATTTTATAGACACTTTTAACGACAATTTTTAATAAATTTCATCCAGAATTGTGTTTTATAAAAAAATAAGTAGTTTTTCTTTTTTTGTTCATTTCGAGCGACTGAAAATTCGAACAAACATGCCAGTCAAGCAAAAGATTTATCGAAAGATTAATCTGAAAAGAGAATGATCGCGATAACGCCAAACTCATCATAAAAAACTCACTAGTGACAACCGTTAACGTCCCGTCAAAAATATAACTTCGATCGAACAAATTTTTGGTTCAAGACGTGCCAGGACGTACGTAAATAACTAGTATTTTATCAATGCAACTGCATTTTTAATAATGATCTCCAATAAATGTCCATTTCATTGATTCATTTATTTCCAATGATCTGTGTGTATTAATTGAAAAATTGATGCAAATCAGACACTGTTATATATCATTACGTATACGTGGCGCTTGCATGCATAAGTATACGATAATAATAATTATCCTTGCTTTCTTAAAATTTCGGTCGCTTCACGGGTTCATATAACGTATATAGTAATAAACATACGCGAGATTTTTGAGCAGGAGGCGACTACTCCTCGCGCCGCGCACGGCAAGTCCTCGCTATATACACACACGTTCGCGCGAGGGGCGGGTGCGCGGCAGATCAGATATAGCGAGCCCCTTCGCGGTCGGAGAGAGAAGAAGGAGAGCGAGCGCGTGTATGTGTATACTTGCGAGGTGCTGTGCGCGTCGGCCGCTACTCCGGGACCTCTTTATCGTGATCCCCGTCCTATGCAGCTCAGCTCCTCATTAGCTCGCTCTCTCATCAATCACTCGTCCACGAGCTCTCTCTCTCTCTCTCGCCCTTTCTCCTTCGTTTTTTCGTCCCTTCCTCGCCCTTTCTCGTTCTCTCTTTCTCTTTTAGCACTCGCCGAGTCGTCCACGCGGCTTTATACGGCGCTGGCACACACGTGCATATACGCGCGTTATCGCAATGCGCCGCGAGCAGGTTGCGCTCTCGCTCTCTCGCGCACGTATTATACGCTGCTATATAGGAGTAAGACGCGCACGCGCGATCGGCTATTGAGAGGGCTGTGTCGAACGAGCATTTTGAGCTTCGGCTTGTCCCAATATTTGGACCAGGTAATGAGATCCTTACACGTGCGGTTCCTTCGGCTTATCGATTCACTCTCATCGCCGCGTATGATTGACGCCTTTGTAGCTGCGTCACTTTATGCTGCTTTATGAAAATGTATGATTGAATTTTTAGATTCCGAATGTCATGCCAACTATTTGGGATGGAAAATAAGCCTTCTTGTATTCTTCTTTGATTTTCTTTTGATAATAACCGTATTATTTTATTATTCAGTAATGATAAACCTGATAATTCAGATACATAAAAATCAACATTAAAAGGTACTTGTAGAAATTGTGGTTTCAAGACAGAAAGTATAAAGCTCTTATGAAGGAATATTATACGCGATTTTTATTACCTCAAAATACATTTTTATTTTAATAACACATAAAATTATATCATAAAAGTCCTTTGTACCTAGCTATATTACCGCGAAAGATCATACGGCGGAGGTTATGACAACATGCAAAGGACGAACATGTTTCACATTTCCTTATTTTCGTCGGTTATGTCCTCAGTGAGTTTATCCCGTTCCGTTGTTTTAATGGCGTGCGCCAGTATGTACGTAAATGCGCTTGCATATAAAGCGAATCGCGTCATTTGAACTTTCAGTTCGTAAAATATACAAACGAAATATTTTGTTAAGTACGCTCATATACATGATAATAAATGTTTATAAATACATAAAAATAATATTTTAATAATAATTAAATAAGAATATATGTATGAGTATATTTTAATCAAGTATATAATTATATTTTGTAAGAAACTCTATCTTACTTTAGTCTTTTCTTTTTTGTTTCAGGTAAGTACCAGCAACGAAGAAAGATCAAGAACGACTAGCCATTTTGTAGCCGTATCGTAAGATTTATATATAGATATCTCAAAAATCCCAATGATTCATAATCGCACAGATAAATTGAACGGCAAGCCCTCGCGCTTTGAAATCCAACGATCGGTCGTATCAGAGAAGACATTTTGTCTTTCCCTTTCACCGGTGCAATTCGTTATCTCCATTCCTCCATTTTAGGATTCCCCGGCTTTCCTCGAAATGCTGACTGCCAATTGCCGATTCAATCGCAGCGCGTGTGCGACTGCATATGCGAGTCGGGGAGATTTCAAGACCTCGTGCAGATGTTTGACGATAATTGCGCAAAGATTCTACGGAAATATTCGTTGGAATATTTCGGAAAGTTTAAATGAGCTGTGAATGTAGGCCATGATTATTTGTTACTTTCATTTATATGGATTATACCTATGAATTTGATGTCTGTCGACAGAGGGTGGAGAGTTTTGTTTTTCCTCTGAAACGAATGAACCCCGTGGTCAATAGAGAGGAAAAAAGAGATATACAATGACAGAAAATCTGCTGAGCGGAATTGAGATTCATTGATATAGCCTAGATTGCAATAAGTAAAGATGGAGAAATAACCTTGTGAGTTAGATAAAAATTATCGATAGTGACGTGATTTTTTTCATAAATTTGTTCTTGCGTCATAAAAAGAACCGTAAAATGATATCTCTATCGGATTACCATAATAGTTTATGTATACATATAAAAATAATTACATTTTGTAGATAGCAAACAGTCAAGTCATGACTCGTGCTTTTGATAACAGCAAACGAATAATATCGTAATAAGGTGGAAGAATAACTAAGGAAAAAAGGCCAAAGTCACGTCGGAAAAGCAGCAGCAGAAGCAGCAGCAGCAGCTGTGGGTGGCGAGAGAAAATTGGAGGAAAGCCTTAACAGTTCATACGCACGATAGGACTTTCGCAGGCGCGCGCGAGCGAGCGTCGGTTCGCTTAATCTTCGCGAAGCCCAGGCCTCGCTCTTTCGCCCTCCCTCTCCCCTCATATAGCTCGATATTGTTTAACTTGGCTCGTTATCGCACTAGATGCACTCTATAGCCGACTCTCCAGGGTAGGCGAGATAGCGCGAAAGCAGCGCTCCGCGCACCACCTTCGAACGTCTCTCTCGCCCCACTCCGCGCGCGGCTTTTCCTCTCTCCTTCTCCCTCAGCCCGGGCTACAGTGCGAGAGAGAGAAGGGGTTGGAGAAGAAGGGAGCTGCGCGCTGCATCCAGCTGATAACACACCTCCCGGTCTGATAACGCGCCGGCCAGGCTATCCCTCCTCTCCCTCTCTCTCACTATACCTCGCTCGCTCTAACCTTGTTCGCACGAGCTGCGCTTTTCCACGCTGACTCCTCTGCTGCTCTCTGCAGCAACCGAGTGTAAGAAAGCGGGTTGCGCGCGGGAGGGAGGAAAAAACACGGCGATAAGCGGGCGACCGAACGATGCAGCGGTGTCCGCACAGGACGATTCGAACCTTCCTAATTATATCGCGGCGCCACGGTTTTTCCGACGGAACGCGCGCGCACTCGGGGCCGCGATCCTTGTAATCGATACTTTATTGCCTTTTAGCGGAGAGACTCCGCCGACTTGAGATTATCGCCCCCTCGTGACGGGGGCTGCCGCCGACGTCTGACGTCCCTGGGGTTAGTGTGATATGGTAGAACGTGATTTTTGGGATATCAGAAGGTATAAGATATTCCCTGTATAAGAAACAGTCAACTGGTGAAGGTTTTCCGACATGCTCCCTTTCTTTATAGTTTAGGCTTACATTGTCAAGTTTTGTCATATTATTGTCAATTGATATTGAGCTCATCAAACTCTTAAAAGCGTTAAAACATACTTTATATACAGTATTTCTCTGTTTCTATCTCGATCCGTTACCAATTTTAATTATTAGCTGAAATGTTATCTTATCATAGGAATTTTTAATTACCTTATAAATATTATTTCAATGAAAATTAGCTCTCCCTCGACTCACAATCCGTTATCAGTCTTTCTTTTTTCTCTGTTCCCCACGGAATTCCTGCGACCGAATAGAGAGGTAAACATGCACGCGTGCGAGTCTGGTCAGTCGAGGAGAAAAAAAAAGAGAGAGAAGGCAAGGCAACGCGCGAGGGCGGAGGAGAAGAAGGAATAGAGCACGGGTCGAAAGACGAAAGACGGGAAAAAAGGAGAGGCGCGCGTCTGGACGGGCGATAAGCCCACGATATCTGGCTCCGACATAATGCGCCCGTTGTGTGTGCAGTCAATGTCTGCTTGATTTCAAGCTGCCGCCACCGTCGGCTGTAAAGAAATTCGTCGTCGCGACCTGCGTCGCGACTTCTTTTCTCATATACACTCATGGCTTTTCTCTCCGAGTTGGTTTTATACGTTGGCGCCTTCGTGGTATTCGAAAAAACTACTAAATTAGTAGAAAATAATTTGGAGATAAGCGCTTTTTTTGTACAGATTCCTGATTAGAAATGAAATAAAAACATGGAGACAACGAAGAAAGGGTAGGGAGATACCACAATGTAATCTAGTAGGTAATCTGTTCATCATGAAAGCAATACTTGAAAAATATACGCTTTTCCATTATGGTTTTCGAGAACCACAAATTATCAAAAGGAGATTTTCCAGAATCGCGAAGTTGAAAGTATCATAATGAAGCAGTTTCTTTTTTTTCCCACCGCTCGCGCGTCCAAATATATATTACAGCTGAGCGAGCTATAAGAAAGCGCGAGTCGGAATGATATCGTCGACCTGAGAGCGAGCGAGAGCGAGAGAGAGAAAGAATGCTGGCAGTAGGTAGGTATCTCCGCGCGCAGCCTCTCTCGCGCGGGCACGATAGCGTCTTATCGGAGCGCGGCAGTTATTCTTCCTCCCTCCTCCCCCCATTGATTGGGTTTGTTTAAAATTTTAAGCTTATCGGCTGCAGGCGGTGGCGGCGGTCCAGGTAGTGCTGTGCGTGCACCACAGCATGGTCGCAAAGTACGTGTAAGTGAGCACGCGGTCGTCCGCGGCGATAGTCGCAGCAGCTTCCAGGAATCGGTATTTATTGTGACGCGATGAGATAGCGATGCGTATATATACGTGCGCGCGCGGCCTTAGCGAATTATGGTTTTCAATATGATGCTTTCCTATCTGGTCTCTCCCACCCTCACACGTCGGCCCAATCTTCTTTCCTCCTACCTCTTTTACTCGACCGCGCGCGCTTCTATCTTGCTTTGTTCTTCTTTGTTCTTTCTTTTTTTATCTCGTACCTCTTTGCCGCGTGCATGAACGCGCTACCTCCTTATTATACCTGTTTTTGTGAATTATTCTTTAATTTTCTCTCGAAATCGCTCGCTTATCGCTTATGCATATATTTAATGGAAGAGCGGCGATAAAGATGACTCACTCTATTGAAAGCCATTATGCTTCGATTAGCAGAAAGATATTCGTGCGACTCAATTTTAAATCAAACGCACTTTTCTCTCTAATTACGAATCTCAGTATGGAGTCTCGCTGAAAATCAGTTATGAGTGGTGTATCGAAAAACTATATTTCACTTATAAAAAGAAATCAGAGTTGACTGATTCATTTTAAAAGTATATGTAGCGTTATAATGTAATGAAACCTAATGCATGCATCGAAAACATTGAATCGTATAAAAATAATAAACTGACAATAGTAAGTTTTATATGCTTGAATTGATATCGACCTCGGCAGGAGCGAGTTATAATCGAAATGGATTTTCAGTAATGGAAGATTTCATAATAGAGAGAAAGCGATTAAGTGAAAAAAGCGCGCTCTCGAGTATTGAATAAAAATTGGCTAAATTGAAAGATTGAGTGTTTAAATAACGAAGCGAAAATAGACTTTTCCCCTACTTCATTGTACTTTTCAACTGGTTTTCGTCAAGGATCGATAACGAGCTTTCTATCTCTAGCGGCCAGGAAAGTGGGTGTTCCGAAAGTTTGGTCGATAATTCGTTTTAGCTAATTCTTCTCCCTCCCTCTCTCCCGCGGCTTCTCCTTTTTCGGCTGTTTCTATACTAGCCTAATATATAACCACACGTGATTTTGACTTTTGTTTTAGAGACTTTAATCTATTGGCTAAAGCGATACCTAAAAGTAAATTATTTATTTCGGAATTCTCGTACAGAAAAGTAGAAAGATCGTTTATAGAAAGAAAGAAAATTCGGCGTGAAAGGAAACGTGAATGAAAAATTACTTGGCAAAATAAATTTTTATCAAAAGTTTGCCCTTTAAAAATATAAAACTCAGCAAAGGTAAAAGAAAAATGTTTGTTTAATGTTGTGGGCGTTTGATAAGGCGGGCGCAGCCGCCGCCTCGGAGTTTCGCGATAAAATTGAAAAATGAGTAAAGGGCAAAGATAGTCGGGGCGATCTCTCGGTTGGCTGGGGCCAGAGGGAAAGAGAGAAGAAGCGCGCAGCGACGTAGATATAACTCAGATTACGATCCCCGTTGGTCTAAAGTTCAAGTTTTTGCCTTAGATAAGCCGGGGACACACGCGAATCTTCAGTCGCGATAAAGCTGGGAAACGTGACGGGACCTGGCCTCATGGCTTGTGTGTATATGCGTCCTCTCTCGTCCGGAATATAGCGGGTAATCGTTCTCGACGATTGCCTACAAACGATAACATTAATGTTACACTTTGACGAAAATACATTTATCGTGTCCCTGGCCCGGCCGGATTAATCGCAAGCTCGGCTTTTTACGCGTCATCGCGTATTTTGAATTTGTTAAAGAGACAAGGAAGCTTTGTTTACCTCGTCAATCGCCAAAGGAACTGATGTGTTTTTACAATCACCGGGTCAATAAATTTATCGGCATAACGTCTATCATTGTCTCATCACTGCAGGATAAAGATACTTCGTTTATTGATCGATTTGATAAATTAAAACCGTGTTATCTCACTCTGATTTTATCTGATGGTTCAATGCCTCATTCGGCTTCGATTACCGTCCAAGTCGATCGCAATTGGATAATCGATGTCGTACTATCTTTATTTATATTTATCTATAATAAGTCGTATGAGTCGTCAAGGAAACCCGATAATGATCAATAACAAATTCATGTAATAATAGGATAATAATCTCTAGGCGGTAATCAACTTATTTTTCGCTTGAACATCGATAGCGTTGTTTTCGTTGTTATCAGATCGCTTTTAGATATAAATGTCAAATACTAAATACGATTAACAGAAGAGGATGTTAAAGATTAGCGTTTAGTAGACATAATCGAGTATCTTTGCTTTCAAATGTCAGTGTTATCATAGAAATACACAATGATTTCAGTACAGTTGAACTCTTAAAATTTGTTATAGGAACCCGCGTAAAAAAATTACGTTTGTATTAAGTTTGTATGAACTTGACGTTCTGCGCAATTTCAGCTAAACGTGTACAACGAGACTTCTTTATTAACTTCTTGTTCGTTTGCTGCAAGTTCAGATAACGTTTTATATAGTGTTACGTATGAGAGGATAAGTCGCGTAAAAAATATGCGACGAGTGGGATTCGAACGCACGATCTCGAGGTTTGTAGGCCCGCGCTCTCTACCACTGAGCTAACGTCGTGATGCTGGCTCGAGAGCATCGCGAGTGTCTAGTCCTTATCGTGAAGCGGATGCGTCAGGGCTCGGATGACGGTCGAG